>SCHK01444813.1:2780-18634 GCA_004124795.1 Poropuntius huangchuchieni
ACAATCTACCCAGCTCTGACATTAAAACGTCTTAAACCAGCTTGAATTTGTTAGATCTAACATTTGTTAGATCTCCAACCATACCCGAGCTGGTGTTCAGCTAAAACGTGCACAAAACCCCACAAAACCAGGCTGAGAAACATATGCTAAGACCAGACAACCGTTTTCTTTAGGAAAGGGAAACTTCTACAGGTTGTTACATTCTACCTCATTCAGATTCTTTGAACCATTTTGAAAAGACCATTGAGCCGCACCTCAGGAAAATGGAGTGTTCGGATTTGCCTCCAATCCCACAGGTATAAAGTCCGTTTCTTCTGTTCTGTTGTGTGTTCTCTGTTCTGGCTCCAGATCCTGAAGTCGCCCCAGCTAACGTGAGTGGAGGTGGAGGAAGCCGAGGCGAACTCGTGATTGTTTGGGAGGTGAGCTCAGCGTCTTTATTGTGACAGGAGTGTTTTCAAACCAGTCTTCTCTTGTGAATCGGATTCTGAGGGAATTCTCCACGGTGACGTGGTTTAAATTAGACAAGGTTTAATTAAAAGGCAGCGCTGTCGTCTTTGCTCTTTGCCTCAGTGGGATTGCTCCCTCTGGTATGTAAATCATAATGAAGACGCAGATATGAGACAGCTTTCATACCAGTAAATCTGAAATGACAATGTTTATCAATGGCTTTCTCTTAATCTCACCGGCTGTCACGGCAGATATTCAGCAGAGTGTTTAAATACAGTATTACTTTCAAAATACGGCACATTTTTCACTAAGTCCAGAGGTTTCTTGACTGACACAGTAGTGCTTAAATCTGTCAACTTTATTTACTTGTATTCAGTGGATTTCAGATTATGTAAGCAACAATGTAAACCTACCACGGAAAATTACTTGTCAACTTGCAGTAATGTAACGCCATGTCAGCTGAATGATTTTCCTTTAATGCAGTTTTGAGGGAATAATATTATTGCTCACACTTTGAACAACCCTATTACCCTATGAAACTTTGCCTTGTAAATCGTCCCGCATCATTTGTGCTACAGGCATGAGTGACACCTCAAATAACAGGACTTTGTTGAATAGAGCAGCGCTTGCTATTGTTTAAGTGTTTGTTACTATAATGATAAAATTACTCATGCAGTTCACTGCAGTGCTTGAATCTGATTGGTGCCCACTTTTTCAGCAGCATTGGTTCCTATAGTATTTTTTTTTTTTTTCTTCTCTTTTTCATAGGGATGTTTTAAAGAGTCTCTGTTAAAGCATAATAAGCCATGAGCCAACCCAACCAGTTAAAAAGAGAATACAACATTATACAATTTTATCTGAAGCAAAAACTATACAAAGGTACAAGACTATGTACTTAAAAACTTTAGTGAATGAAAAGAACAATCCCATGAAACAGAGAATAGCTAACTATTCATTTAAAGTTAATTATATCTATAGACACAGTATATCTATTGCAAAATATCCATATATGTATACAAATATTTTCATTTTTATGTCAGTCATGGTGCATCATAGGAGAAACTTTTTTGGTATGATTTCCTGGCTGCCAATATCTGATTTTTTCATTTCTGCTCTGCATCATGGGTAATGTAGTTTTTCATCACAAATTCTGCAATTTGTTCAGATTCTGGAAAAAAATCCTTGTAATATTAAATATTTGTATTAAAATTTTGCAACAAAATGCTTAATGGGATTGTAGTTCTTTTCCTCATTAAAGCCGTTAAATACGAGTAAGGCGCTTTGGATTAAAGCACCTGCCAAATGCATAAATATAAATGTAAAACCACAGGAATGAAACAAGTGACTTTCTTTATTGAATCACAAAACATTTTTCAATTCTCATCTTCTTTTTTCACAGCCTGTGCCAGAGGAGCTACAAAATGGAGAAAAGTTTGGCTACGTGGTGGCATTTCGTCCACTTGGCACCACAACATGGAAACAAAGCGTGTTGGCCTCGGCAGATGCATCACGATACATTTATAAAAATGATACTTTTCCACCGCTCACTCAGTTTGAAGTAAAAGTCGGCGTCTACAACGAGATCGGAGAGGGACCGTTTAGCCCCGTGGTCATTGTACATTCAGCAGATGAAGGTTAATATGCTTGTGTTCTGTGTTGATTGTATGCAAATTGTGCAAGGACACTATTGGACATCATTTAGGAATGACAAAAGTTGATGGATGCGTTTCAAGTTTTAATTACACTCCCTCTACAGCTGTGTTAGTGCACTTTGATGGTAATTTCTTTATTCGCAAGTGTGCTAACAGTGCAATTACTTCTTGCAAACAGGTGGTACATTTAAGCACCAAAGACTGATGTTGGATGAATCCTGTAAACTGTCTGTTCTCATTACTTGTTGTTTTTGATATATCTGACATCAACAGAACCCTCACTCGCTCCTACCAGAGTCTGGGCCCGCACTCTGTCCGCATCTGAGATCGAGGTATTCTGGGAACCTGTTCATCAAAGCGGTAGCAAAGGACGGATAACAGGCTACGAGGTACGTAAACACCATAAATGGAGGGAGGGGAAAAAAGAGGCTCTGACCTCACACTGCATCACCTCAATCAGATTCCTTAATGTATGCACTGTGCTGATGGCAGGGTGTGCAATTTCCTGTTCCCCAACAAGAGTCTGCGATCCCCCGGCCACATTTTTCACAATCTCATCTGCAGAATGAAGAGGTCTTCTCACAGCTGGTCCTGTCTCCCGGGGAGCGCCAATACCCAGGCTTTCTGGGCACTTATATAAATCACCTTTCAGATGTGTGGACATCAT
Source organism: Poropuntius huangchuchieni (assembly GCA_004124795.1). Taxonomy (NCBI): domain Eukaryota; kingdom Metazoa; phylum Chordata; class Actinopteri; order Cypriniformes; family Cyprinidae; genus Poropuntius; species Poropuntius huangchuchieni. The sequence continues at coordinate 5,547 of SCHK01444813.1, forward strand.
ACATCAATTCCCTCTCCTGCAAACACTTCAGCTGCTAGGTCGTTTCTCACTGCGTGAGAAACCCACAGGATTCTGCCCATTTCTCTCCTTACAACCCGAACGAGCCTTCGCGAGAAATCCCAGGTCACGCGGTTGTTCCGTGGTGAAACCACAAAGTCGTTCACAGCTTCGGGTAGTAAAAAAAAGCACATATGAAAATCCACAAATACATCCAGAGTCCCTTGCTGCGGTGTGCAGATGTTTATTGAGCGTAGTAAAAAAAAAGAAACCGAGTCACAGTGACTTTGTCACAGAGTTAGTGTATCGAACGCTAATACAGGAACAAAAATGACATTTTTCTCAAGTCGATTTCTTAGCTGCGAGGTTGGAAGCACACTTACTCGAGCAGAAACATGATGCTCATTCAAACATTAAAATGAATATGTGTGTGTGTGTGTTAAATGCGACATATCTTTGTTTCTTATTTTGGGTGAAATGTTTATATTACACAAGCAATTTCTCTACCATTTGACCACTTTTTCAAAAGTGCTTTCAAAGTCTTTTTTATCTGTATATTTCTATCTATCTATATCTATATAGATTTTTGTGAGCTGCTAGATGGAGAAATTCAATTATTTATTTATTGTTTGTATGTGTTGTAAAAAGTGAAATGACCTATTGTCTCTTTAAATGTCACTTCACTATTACAGGTGCAGTGGTTGGAGGATGGGTCACCTGAAAGCGATGCAGAGAGAGTAAGGGTCACGGAAACTTCAGTCAATATCACGGGTCTGAAGGGAAGCACACTTTATCTGATATCAGTCAAAGCACACAACAGCGCAGGCACCGGACCCTCCAGCGCACCCGTCAGCGTCACCACCAAGAAGCCACGTAAGTCATATGGTTATTAAAAACATGATTTCTAACCAAACACAGTAAATGAGCTGATGACATAAAATTATTTTGGGCATGGCATGCCGTGGCTTGGCAAACTCCATCTAAAACTTTTTTTAAAAGCATTGTCTAAGTCCTCTGTATTTACTATTTATATAGCCTTTATAATTACATGAACTATTTGAACAAAAAGTGAAAGTAAAAAGGCCATTAAAAACAAAACTTGTCCAGTTTAGTATTCAGACTTCCAGGGGCCTTAAAAACCTCAGGCTATATTTTTAAGACTGTCAGAGGAAGCTGAATGGTGGGCGCCTTACTGCAAACAGTGCAAGTTAGGGTTCTCAGGCTTCAAATACACTGTAAAGTAACAGTTACCGCCTCAGGCTTATTGCCACATACAGTGCTGGTAAAACACACTATATATATATATATATATATATAGTATGATTTTTTTAAGCCGCATGTGAATTGGTTTTTATCGCAGCTCAGATGCATTTACACTTCAGTTGAAGTTGCATAAATAATGTAATTAAAATGAAAGTTCACCCCAGTATATGCGAAAAAATTTATATTTGTCAGTAAATGTAGATAATATTTGCCAGTTAATGTAGATTAGGGGCCTGACAGGATCATAGTCCTACCCTCTTAACGTCTTAGTGGGGTGTTCTCAACACTATAAGAGATTAAGGTGGCCTTTGTTAAACTACTGTGGCTAAATAGGCTCATTATCTGATGCCAATAATCAAGAACAAAACACTGTGTTTAACTGAGCCAGAAACTGATCTGATAAACTATGACATTTCTATAGAGGGAGTCTCATGGCTTTTTTTTTTTTCGCTAATAGACTGAGCATACAATTAAGGGCGCTTTAAAATAAAGAGCTTGACAGATCTCTTTCTTTGTGTCGGAGCAGATAGCTGATTGTCCTTTTTTCATTGTACGGCAGATTCTCTGACAAAACATACTGTGATACCGCCGGCCACTGTTATGATCTAGTATAGTTATCATAATAGCGTGTATTGTAGACTCGGTGGGCTCGGTATCATTAGTTAAATTGCTTCAAATTACGATAGCTATTATCCTCAATTTTTTTAAACTATGAATACATGGTGCACAAAGTTCTAGCCATAAAATTTTGATGAGAAAAGAGGTCTGATTTTCACTGGTTCAGTACTCAATTACTGTTAAACTATGTATAAATTCCTCAATTACTGTGAAAAGTAGAATTGTTTGTGTGGGCACATGGCTGGGCAGTGGCAAACACAAAATTTATAAAATTGCTCCCTAGCAACCCTACATCGGGGGCAACTATTTTACTGTTAGGGAGTTATGGAAATAAAGGAAAGAAGGGCATGCTGACATTCAAGCAGAATAAAAATATCTGGCATGTCAATATCAAAAACTGTAATACATTACAACAGCATGTTTGTTTTTTAAAGATGTAGTTTTTTGGCTTTATTTCTATGTGGACTTCTCTGTTTATCACGCATAATGAATTAAAACTCATTCTTTAGTGTCAAAATGATGAACTTATAAACCAAAATAGCTGAGTCTACAATGAAAATTCAGGCATTATTTAATCATCCTCACATTGTGCCAAACCCAACTTTTTTTTTTTTCCTGAGAAAGACAAAAGGAGAGGTTTTGAAGATTGTCTACTCTACTTTGTTGTCTTACAGTGAAAGTGGATGGGGACCTGGCCCTGTCAAGCTCCAAAAAGATAAAAGCATCATAAAAGTAGTCTATACTACTCTTTCACTATATCAAAAATCTTTAGAATCCATATAATCAGGGGTGCACACTGCACATAAGTGGTTTGCAGGTCCACATGCGCTACCAAAATTAAACATGCGCTCTGTAAATAATTTGCGTACCTACATGTTTAACAGCTGTTAATGCACACTTACCATTTTAGATCGACAAACTGTACTATATAAGATTTCTATTAAAAAAACTAAAAGCAAAAATCTAGGCTATCTGCTGCCGTTTTCAAAGCACAATGTAAAGCTGTGACATTTCATTTATTGACGCTCTTCAATCAGCAGCGCCAAACCCGGAAGCACGTATACTCATTACCGGCAACCCGCCAAAATAAAAGCCTGCAGATTTTAAGTTTGAAAATGATGAAAATTCATGTAAAACAAAAAAAAAAAACTAGTAGTAAATATTAGCATTAAGTTTTCTATAAAATAAATGTATTTGTATTTAACACTCCCTTTTAATTTTAAATAGTATTATCACACATTATTATTTAGTTTATTATTTTATTTAAAAAAACTAAATAAAGTGCAATAATATAATCAATAGTATTAATGTATTTTTTATAGTTATATTTAATAGGTCACATTATATGCAGTGTGAGGACCAAACCAAATCTCCTGGTTCTCTTATAAAACCAGGCTGAAAAAATTATGTGCACTCCTGCATATAATTCTGTTGTATGAGAAATGGACCGAATTTTAAAAAGCTGGTCACCTTTCCATGTCACTGAATTGAAAAGATGAGCTTGGACATTCTCTTAAGGGATGTGAAAAACAAGAGAGTGAATAAATGATCACAGAATTTACATTTTTGGGTGATATATTCCTTTGATGCTCTGCACAATGTTTCTTTGTTTCATAACAGTTTTTTGCTGCTACATAAAAAAGACTCCTAAAGTTCCATTTATAGTCAAGCTAATTTAAAGTGAGAGCCAAGCTGAATTGAATCCGTGCCAGTGAGCTTTGAATGTCTTAAATTTAAATGATACCTCAGCTGGTGCAGTGCTGATTGTTAAGATTGCGAAGGACAAAAAACACGGGGGATGTTGTTTGGTCATATTACTCAAGTTGGAAGTAAATCAGAATATGATTTATGTCTTTTAGCTCCAAGTCAACCCCCAGGGAACATTGAGTGGAACCTGACAAACTCAAAGGTCTTTCTGAACTGGGAACATGTGAAGGCGATGGACAATGAATCAGAAGTAACCGGCTACAAGGTAATCGTTTTTTTTTTTTGTTGTTTTTTTTTTTGCTCTAGCTCTTCTGTTGCTTTGCTGATAAACATGCTGTATCAGTGTGCCACATAAGCTGGTGTTTCACATAAAACAATTCAGAGATAAATGACTGAGAACATTACCTTTGAAAGCTGCATTATATACTATGTCTTTTTTTTCATTACATTTTTTATTTGAAGTGCTAGTGAAGCCTTTCCAGATATGCTCATTCAACTCCTTTGAACTTCTTAGTTGAAGTGCAAATCATTTTGCATAGAATTATATTTAATACTAGTTTCCCATAATTGGCTATGCTACACTTTTTTTGTTCCTAAAGACATTTTTCACAATGTTAAAAATCATGAAGACACGTCTTAAAAGGAAAATCCACATTTTATCATTTATCATTTATTCATTTTTTTATAAAGAAAAATATGAAGAATGTTGGTAACTGTACAGTTTTGGTTCCCATTGACTTCTTTGGAAACCAAAACTGTATAGTGACCAACATTCTTGAAAATATATTCCTTTATGTTCTGCGGAGGAAAGAAATGCGTTCATGTTTGAAACAACACGAAGGTGAGTACATGATGACAGAATTTTCATTTTTGGGTGAACTACGCCTTTTAACATATGCAGCCTACTGTAAATTGTTACTCTACAAACTTCTACATTAGAAATGTTAAAATGTCATCTTGGATTTGTTAAAACAAATCCTCTCTTCTCAGCAAAGGCCACTCTTTCTCCTTTTTGCTAGCAAAACTTTAAGTAAAAAACTCAGGGTTTCTCTCATAGATACTGTATATGCTCTTATCAAGACCCTTAGCAAAGAATATAAATGATAAATGTAAAAAGTAATGGATTCTGAACAAATATCTGACTAGACATTAAATGAAAAGGTATTTTTAAATATATTCACTGTCTAGATTTGATTTCCCCTTTAATGTAATCTTTAACTTTTTTCAAAATTCCTTTCCCAAGCCGCAATAAAGCGCTTCTACACTGAAGGTCATGCATACAGTTCAGAAACATCTGAGGCTTTTTTACATTTCAGAACAAGCTGCTCCGATCTCCTGCTGTGCTCAAAACCCGAGTCATCTGTAGCGAGAGTTCATACAAAATGTTCAGAAAGAGGATTAAAAATTGTCCGATGTGATTCATTTCTTTTGAGCAAATTAATTTGCTGCAGCATCCTGCCAGCTAATTGACGACGGCCTCTCTGAAATGTAGAGGTTTGTAGGGTCGGCGAACAGCTGGACGGCTCTGATGCTATCCTCCATCTGGAGCGATGAGCTTAGCGAGGCAGAAGCACTATTCATTTGCAATCCTAACTGTCCGCTGTGAGGCGCCTGCAGAATAATGCAATCAATAATCATAAATTTTCTAGTCTGTAAGAGTAAGAAAGAATATCAGTTTGGTGGCTATTTGTTTTGCACTGTCAATCTGAAAAAAAAGAAATTTAAATGATTTATGGATTGTGAAACCTATTTTTTTCACAGCAAGATATGTCAGCGAACATACTAATAATCCTCCCACTGAAAATCAATTTGAAATTTGAAATTTATAACGATTATTTAATTTGTATTCCCTCTTTTACCTGGGTTTTGAAGATTGCAAGGAGACGTTGTGAAACAGACTTTTATATGCTTTTTTTTTCCTACTTTTTTCCAGTGCTGCTGTTGGTGCTTTTGTTAGGGGAGCTTTTATATATATATATTTTATTAAATGTTTAATTAAATTAAATTAATTAAAAAATTAGGATTGGTCATTTTTAATTTTTTTTAGAAATCTTTTTTTTTGTTAAATTAATAAAAACTGATGGTGAAACTTACAATGTTAGGAAATATTTGTATTTTGAATTAATGCTGTTCTTTTAAACTTTTTATTCATCAAAGAATCCTGAAAAAAGTATCACAGGTTCCAGAAAAATATTAAGCAGCACAAGAGTTTCAACACTGATAATAAATCAGCATTTTTGGGATCATGTAACTCTGAAGACACATATTTCCCAATATTACTAGATTTGATGAATTGTTTTCTAATAAACTTACAAACTTGACCTATTTTAATGAAATGTTCAGCTTAAAAAGTGTGCCGTTTTTCTTCATAGTAAATGCTTTTTTGTTTGATATTTTATCTGATCAAATTCCAACTTTTTATATCAGAATTAAGTGTTCAAATATGTTTTGGGGCCGCCGTACATCATTAAATATCCTTGTTGTTGTTGTGACTTATTTACTTTTGAGTGTTTTTAGCTAATTGGCACAGACTAGCTGCATTTCACTGACCTACTTTCTCCCGCGCAGGTTGTGTATCGTCAAAACTGGCACAGAGGAAGCAGCGTAGTCGAGACCAACAGGACGTCCGTGGAGCTTCAGTTGCCGTCAGAAGAGGACCTGCTCGTTCAGATCAAAGCCCTGAGTGACGGAGGAGACGGCAGCAGCAGCAGCCCCATCCGTATTCCAAAGATGTCAAGTAAGGCTTCCTGTGAGCTCATTAAGAGCGATGCACACTGATTTTTGAGCTTGTACTCACAGAATCGAACTGCTAGCCTGGCAATTGCTTGACACTTGTAATGGCCTCCTATGTATAATCCTGTCTGTGATGTCTTTGTGTTCCTCTCCATCACAGGCCTGAACTCAAGAGGATACTTCAGTTCAGACGCAAGCAAGATGGCCCATGTTCATGGAGTCGTGTTTCTGATCTTGTCATGGTTGTTTTCATAGAACTTGGCCTTTATTAAAAGCTGAGGTGTGTCATTTCTGTGCCACTGATGTCACCAATATGGTTTCCCAAACAGAAATCAAGGTAAAAAATGGCTTACTTAGAATTGTTGCATACACACTTCAGCTTTAATACTTAAAAAAAAAATCTGATTGGGTGGATATAGTTACATTTGATTTTCCTTTTTTTATTTAAAGAAGTTAAAAATTGGTGACTCAGCTCCATTGCCTTATATTGTGATGGTTTTTTACCTCTTTGTCAAAATATTCGTCTTTTGTATGTAGATTTTATGCAAAAAAGCAGGCTTTCTCTTGTAGCTGATAATTTTGCTTAGGTGTTCAGAACTGAGATTCAAATTGAGCACAGTATTAAGTCCTGTAATGCAGTAGTGACCTGGAATGTTGGATCTTTAAGAGAAATCCTTGAATTATGAATTATACCCATGGTGTTTTTCCTTCTACACACGTCAGTCAAGCGACGCTGTGTTTGTGTATGTAAAAAGGCTGGTAGATAGATGAAATGCATTATGTTGTTTTGCAAAAGTCCTGAGAGATATTATTGTTTTGAAGAATAGCGACAGTTTCTGGATAATTACACAGATTTCTTGCTGCTAGTTAGTATGAATTATTATTTTGGACAATTACGAAAGTCTATCATTTGATGATTTCTTATGAAATGCATTTCTTGTTTTGTTTAAATTCAACCCATAATTCATCAGTTCAATTATGATTTCTTCTGTCATTCACATTATGCTATGGAAGACAGTTGAACAGTTTTCCTTGCTGATATCTCTCAAAGATTCTTTATCTTCTTTGTTCCTGTGATAATATTTCTTGCAAACATCTGCAGAGTTTATACGCTTGACGATGAGACCAAAATGTGTCATTAGAGCTTAGCTTAAACAGATATTCCCTCTGTTGGTTTCATGTTTTCTAAATATCACAATTCATGAATCTGAAAGAAATGTTTTATTATTCTCTTTTTTTATCATTTTTATAATTTAAGTTTGATTTATTTTCTTTATATTTGTATGTTACTTTTTATCATGAACATTTTATGTTGAAATACTAAATCACCTGATAGCATCCACATTTTTGCCTTATTTTGAAATTTTGCATTTTATAAATGTAACATATTCGTCTGGTGTTTTCTTTTTCTGTTATGTAAGCATTTTGATCTATTTAATACCTTTGTATTAACCCTGTACAATCTCTGAGAGATAAAATAAATAAAATTTCATATTGAAATATATGTAGAGCAAATATATGATTAGCTACAGTATCAGTAATAGCCTCCAACACGCACTACAGCATTTTTGATCTGGGAGGAGACGTTTCATTCTAATTTGATGAATGGAATAGAGCTTGGCTGATCTATATGGTTGCCTGGAGACTATTCCTTCAAAGACTTGCATACTGATTGGTAATTATCAATAGACTGAGATTAGTCTCTGCTGGATGAGAACATAAAGACGGCAGGCATACTTACTGAAAGTTATTTAAATTACAAAAAAAATATATACTGTGGATCCAAATGTCTGAGTGTGCTAGTAAAACTGCCACTATTTTGCATTTTTCTAATTAAATGCTACTATCTTTTTGGTGCAAATTAAATTGAAATGTTGAAGTGCAACATAACAGGAATTTCTTCATATTTGCATGTCCCCTGTTAAATGAACTGACATGAACTCAAGAGGTTTGTGTACAATCTGTTGATCATTTAATCCAGCATCCAAAAAGCATCTTATGCTTCCATGGAAATTAAAGGAGTAGTTCACCCAAACATGAAAATTGTCTGAAAATGTACTTACCTTCAGGTCATGCAAGATGAGGTTGTTTCCTTATTAGAACGGATTTGGAGAAATTTAGCATTATATCACTTGCTCACCATTGAATCCTATGGAGTGAATGGGTGCTGTCAGAATGAGAGTTAAACATCTGATAAAAACATCACATTAATTCACAAGTAATTTGCATGACTCCAGTCCGTCAGTTAAGGTCTTGTGAACAATCAAATCCATTATTAAAATGTTTTAACTTTAAAGTGTTGCTTCTGGCCAAAATACAAGTCTACAATCCATAATATGCTTCATCCAGTGAAAAAGTCGACCTGTTGTCCCCCCTCACATCAAAATCCACTGACATTTATTTAGAACCGTTTTCGGACTGTTTCAGCCCGGTCGCACGGCAATTCGTACATATATTACGAGGTGGCTAATTCGTACGAATTCATACAACCTCACTCGACAAATTCATACGATTTTATATTTTACGAGGTGGCTATTTCATACAACCTCACTTGTACAAATTCATATGACTTTTGCTAAATCGTACATATTTTACGAGTTGCACAATTCGTATGAACTGGTATGAATGACGTAGACCTAACCCCGCCCCTAAACCTACCCATCACTCAAATCGTACAAAATACGTACGAATTGCCACGAGACTGTGTTGAAATGTTTTTTGATATGTGCATTTTTCTCTCCTGATTCATATGAAGCATCTTTTTATTGGAGAAAGCAGTATTATAGAGGACTATTTTAATGAGTAAATTTTCAGCAATTTTTCATTTTTGGGCAAACTATTCCATTAAAGCATCTTATTACTGCTATTTTTCTTTTTCAAAGATCTTTTTTTTTTTCAGTGCCAAGTCCAAAAACATCCTGTTTATTTCTGAATATAAATGGGGGGGGAAAAAACAAATTTTCAAAGTGGTCTTTTGGACTCCACTATGCATCATAATAAATAAACTGTCCTTGGAGGTGCTGGTATTATAATTGCCATATATTTAACAATGATTTTGTAGCCGTTTGCAGTGCCAAAATAGTGTAACCTCAGTAGCATGTTTAGTAAACCACCATACAAAACTAGAAGTAGCCACATGTCTGTATCTTTTTTTGGAAGGTTCACTCAATAAGCAGCATCCTACATGTTTATTTACCAACATTTGACATTAAGTTATGAAACCGGGCTACGGTTGAGGTGTGAAATGGAGTTTGCTAAAGTAGATTTCACAGTGAAGGTGTAGGAGTTTATTCCAAGAGCTCAGAGGAATAAGCTTGTCAGGAACACTGACAGGTAAGTGTGCGAACACGGATGTAATCTCCCGAGAACCGCTCCGACTTGTTGGGCTACCAGGGGATTTAACCGTAAATACTAGTCCAGCTGAAACGGGAGCAGTCACAGAGCCTTTTGGAAGTCCTCCTTGCATGTCATTTGGTGCCCTTCAATAGTGCCTGTGAGTCCGACCAAATTTCGGTGGGTACTGATATTTCTCGCACTGATCCTCCTAAATTAATGGCTTCACTGGAGCTGTAAAGACCCATATGGAAGCGAGACATGGGAAAGCTGCTGCCTAATCACTACTTTTGCCAAGCCAATGTGTCTGCATAATCTCACAAAATGGCTGTAATAAACCCTTGCTCACTTTGGAAGGGAGTTTTACCTTATCTGATTGCAGTACGATCCCAGTGTCGGACACTTTGAGGCTTCAGTGTTCTAAAGAAAAGAAATCGTTTCAGTTTCCTTTTGGATTATGTCTGTTTTACTTTATGTGTGGGAGGGATCCCGGATTTCTGAATGTGGTCTCATTTGGACCCAACTGTAGACATTTAGCAGCCCTTCTCGGCCTCTTCTTATCAATCCTGGCACTGACAAATAATAACCACCTTCCTTTTTGACAATATTTTCAAGGTAGGCAGAGATGTGCTTATTGAAGTGGGGCAGATTAAAAATTCTACCCCGCAGCGATGTAATGGATCTTATGCAAAAATGAATGGAGAAAATGTGGCCCAGATTTTTCAGAGATAGCCATAGTGGTTTATAAAGGCCCTCGGATATATAAATGGAGAAATAATTGTGAGGAAACCTTTGGCTATTCGAATTAATCATTTCAATGATAGAATAGGGCTGTCATAGTTCACTTGTTAGTGTGCGGCGGCACAGGGGGGAAACTGGTAAGATAATGAATGGTTTAGAAGTTCGGCATGTTAAAGGGAAAGGTTGAGAAGACGGTCGTAGTATTGAAGGGGGGATGAGAGACCTGGCGGCCTATTTAGCTGCTTTCAAGTGCAAGCAGGTGAGGGCCATAAAACAAATTTCACCACCAGGGAGACAAAGACAGAAGTACATATGAGTCAGTGGGAAAACTTAATTGAGATAAGAGTGCTAATATGTTCTAATTTTAATGAGGACTATTGCGTCACTCTTAAAGGAATAGTACAACCAAACATTACATTCAGTAATTCCATATGAATCATGCCAGGTTAACATCAGTGATGACAAACACTATTGTTTCTCTCATTTTCTGTGATTGAAATGCATTATTAATTTTAAAGTAAATTAATGCTTTTTTTCAGCAGGGATGCATTAAATTGATCAAAAGTTGCAGTAAAGACTTCTTCACTGTTACAAAAATAAAGCTATTAATTGAAGAATCCTTGAAGTGGCATGGTTTCCTCAAAAATATCAAGCAGTTTTCAACACTGATAATTTTAATGTTTCTTGAGCATCAAATCAGCATATTAGAATGATTTCTAAAGGATCGTGTGATTGAAGACTGAAAATTCAGTTTTGCAATCACAGGAATAAATGACATTTTAAATTGGAATGAATAACATTTTCTAATAAATGGCATTTTAATTTGCATGGATGAATCATTCACAAGAGCATGCATTAAGAAAATAAAACAAATACTTTGATTTCGTGCCAACTTTATTGCTGTTTTTTTATTTTTATTTTCATTTAGGAGGTTACTATACTATTTTAATGTATATAAATAAGCAGTGTGAACATACTGCAAAACATCCCCTTTTGTTTTTAATGAAGAACATGAGTAAATTATGACTGAAATGTCATTGTTGAATGTCAGAATTAACATATTTATATCATGCACTTATAACCACAAGTAAAAATCATTATTTATCATTAAGGTAACATAAATCCTTTAATGCAATATCAAAAAACAAAAAACAAAAAATAACAAGGAGGGGAGGTATATGTAAAAAAGGCTTCTAACATATTCCTTTATATTATATTGTTTAATTTCAGAGGTGCCAATATCTTTGTTTTAAATGCTGTAATTCTAAATAAATATAACTCTTTATGAAGCACCCAAGACTATATTTTGCAGTTTTTATTTTGTTTCTTAAAGATTTGTTCTAACTGAATTACTTATGTCCATTTTTTTTATTATAAAGTGTATTTTTGTAAAAATATTATGCTTTATATATATGCTTATTATGTGCTTTAAATACACCACATGCTTTTCAACATCCTAAACATGACAGATTCTATTTAAATTCTATTTATGGTGTTATAAAATATATTAATGTTCCACACATATTCTTGCCAAAATATTAAGCATTATTTTAAGATGCATAATCGCAGCTTATCCCGTTACCTGTATGCCTGCAGTAATTCATAAGTGCAATCAGCTCTGTAATGGCAGTAATGTATTCACACCGAGAATTCTTCACGCTCTCCCTTATCAATTAATACACAGATGTAAGTGGCACCTGATCTAAAGAGAGGCTGCCATGATTTGCTAATTTGCTGCATTACTTACATGTCATGCGGCAATTTAAAGACGTGCGTGAACGCCAAGGAGAAACCGTCCTTTTTATTGCCCTGTGCCTTTGAATATCACTTCATTTGTTCAACCACTTCAATCAAACTGATCACGGCCTTATTTGGTATGCAAAACCAATCATTTAATTTGACAATTGCACACAAGCAGAATGTGATGACATGGCAGCATATCAAGAAGAGCTCTCAGTGTTTCACGGAGCTGATGTGGTCACGACGTTTCTGCATGTAAATTCACACGAAAGTGACACACGTAAAAGGGGGAGGGTTAGAAAATGTGGTCCGAAGAAGATAAACTAGACGAAATTACCAAGAGGTGTGGAAAGCCAGGTTAAAGCATTCATAATCTGCAAAGTAGAGCCTTAGGCTGCTAGGCCTGTAAATTGGCGTGAATAGAGAAGGTTGTGTGTTTACAAAGCTTGTCCCCAGACTCCAAGCGCTGGGAAAGGCAGCATCCGAGGAGGAGAGTAAACAGGATTAGAAGTTAGAGGAAAGATGGGCCATTACTTCATCTGTCAGCTGAACAGAAGAAACGGCTCAGAGAGACTCTTACTTTTGACATTGTGGTGAATATTAAGAACAGGCGCACAAAATCTGATCAAACAACAGACTAACGGTAAGATCCTCTGAAGTGTAAAAAAATGAATAAACAGACTCAGCTTAGTTTGCCTATATCATTTGAAAAATTGGCAAATCTGAACATGTTGATTTTCTTATAAGAACTTGGCATTAGATGTATTCAACATAATTTGAAGATACTGTTAAACAAAACATACTCAAATGTGATTTGTCAAGGTGGGATTTCTGTGTTTTTTCCGTAAATTGTAAAGTGACTGATGTACCATCAACAGTAATTTACTGTAAAAAGACTGCATGATTTTGCTGAGCAACAACGATTCTCACTGTATGGTTATTCACATTTCTTACTT
>SCHK01444814.1:0-15198 GCA_004124795.1 Poropuntius huangchuchieni
TGCTAGCAAATTTCATAATTTCAAAGTAACTGCAAATAACGTTGATGAATTTTGAAGTAGAAAGACTGAATTAGTTTTTTATTGTAAAACATATAATAATATTTTCTTTAAAACTTCAAAAAAAAAATTTTTACACTGTGTGGTTTGCACCTGTTTGGCTGTACAACAGAGACCGTGAGTTGAATAATAGCTTTTTATTCAACTCGCTTTAAATATACACAATCTGTCCATCTAAATATCTTTCCTACACACACCTGGAGGCATGCAGCCAGGGACCCTCACGGGTCCTAAGATGACAGGTGACAAATCACACACAAAATTGAAGGTCCAAAGTGATAACGGGTAAAGTTCGGTTGCATATTGGCTTACCTGTACGATCAGTTCTTTCTCCACAGTATCAATTCCTCCACTCCCCCTCCTTCAGTCGACTGAAGTGAGCATAGTCCACACACTCCTTCCCTCACACACACGCTAACAGAGCTGGGACAGAAAAACACAACGGAAACCCGTCTGAAAAGTGTCCGAACAGGTGAAATGACTGAATATCCACTTCAGGTGTGATTATAAACTGAAGAAGTCAAAAGCGAGGGACGGTTTCAGCCCTTGGCAGAGATGTAGACACGACGTGCCATATCAGAGCTCTCTGGACTGAAAGCGGTAGCTGGTTTTTCAGGTCTGGCCTGGCCCCCAAGGCGTGCCACATTCACAACACAGTTCACACACTCCGTTCTCGGTCAGTACTCACCTTTAACTAAACAAACACATGCACATGCACTGCGTTTCTCATTGACTTTTTCTGTGTGACAGAATGTAGAATAATAGAAAATCATTACAAGATTAGCACTCGTGCTGTACACATGCAAATCAAGGGCCACAGAAAGAGCTGATGTGGTTTACAGATGATGTCTTATCAGCCACATTTAAATATTCAATCAGATTCCCTTCAAATACATCCTTAACACACACTCAACTGCAAATAGATTTGAGCAGATACCAGAGGATCTGGGTTGTTGTGATTCTCTTGGTTGATGAATATCCTGTTTTTGTCTGTCATTTAAGTCAATTAACCAATTCACTTTTCATTTTGAAATTAAGTTATAAAGCAAAATTGTGTTCACAACTTGTGTAATTATTTAGCATTTAACAGCATAATTAAGATGAGTCATACCTTGGTGTTTTCTGCAACTCTTTCTTTTCAAAAGCAACTTCCTTCAGAAAAGGGTACGTTTCATCCCTCCACCCTGAGACACACACACCTGTTTTGTAACAGAAATGCGACAGTAAAAGAAAGGGGACATTTGTTCTTTTTGAGGGATTCCTTCCTCTAAGGGATCTCATGATAGAGTTTCACTCATGGGTTTTCCAGTCGACCAGCCAGTGCAATACGCCTAGCGGGAATCAAGTTACCTGTAAAGAGCAAAAGTGTTTCTTTCTTTCTTTTTTTTTCTTCTTTCAATTTATTTATTTATTTTTGTGAGACAGCCACTTTCTGTTTTAGATATGTTTGAAACGAAACAACAGATATTACCATACTTTCTCTACACTTTTTTGCTTCGTTTGAGAGTTCATGGTCCCTAACACAGCTTGTCCCAGTGGGAAACTTTGTGGTTCTTGTGTTTGGCAGTTTGCACTTTTTTTCTGATGGCATCATTATATAACAAGAACACGTTTAAATGTCCTGCTCAGCTTTCGCAAACAACTGGAGGAGAGTGGAGACTTACAGAAGGGACTCTATTGTCCTCGGGCTCAATCTAGTTCAAACAAAACTGATCCATAATGGTCACCACTACCAGTCTTACATCATCTGGTTTGATTGATTAATTAGACTTTTACAAAGCAATGGGATAGGTTGTTCCTCATTTTGCAAAACAAATAATTCTGAGGGACTGTTCTCCATCTTTGCTTTTAAAGTATATTTGAACTTTTCCTTACTTGTCAAACATTTAAATGAACCAATTTTCAAGCCGCAATCTGAAGAGGTTCGTCGTCTCGCGATACAAACTGTAATTTGACGCCACTAGCAGTTAGCCTCATGTCAATTGTCTAAAAGATTTTTAAACAAAACACGAACATTTCTGTGTCATATGTACTTATGTAATAAAGTGATAGCCTACATAATATTCCTTGTTGTGCTTTATTGACGCATTACCCAAAAAGTATTTGCAGTTAAAATCGCGTGAGCAGTGCTGTTGCATCATCTGGTGTGCGCGACTTTCGAGATTTTTGGCGACATAGTTAATGTACACACTCTAATCTTACCTTTATTATTACTACAGCATTTTGAATTCCAGTTGAAAATTAGATATTTTTTGCATAGTAAAAATAACCCGCAAACCTTTAGTTTTGACGTCATGTTATTTCAATATACTCAGCCCCATTCTCACCCTGAGGTATCTTCAATAGACATGCATGCTTGAAACAATAATTAAGAATTCAGTCAATTAACTTAACTCGCTCTTCAAAGTATCTTGTATAGACTATCTGCTCTACACGTACACAAGATAAGAGCTGAACTCAGGATGTTTCCATTGGTCATCAGCAAACACATGGCGAGCGCAGGTACACACTGCAGTGCAATCAGTCACCCATCTCAGAGCATTACACATCCGGCCCGAAGATTACACTGTTTACATAGTTTAAGCTGCTTTCGTTTGACCATATATCACACTGTGGCTACCTTTTTTTTCTCTCCCTCAAAGAGAGACTGCAAAAACAAGCCATAATATAACCTACAATACAGTGGCCCCAAGAGTTTGGTCTCTTAAAATGGCACGATTTACATTGCAGTCGATAACAAAATAAAAGTAGATAATACAATTATTTAATTAATGTGTTAAATTTATCAGCATTTGCTGAATAACTGATGCTCACTTAAAAAAAATCTTTAGGAACATTATTTAATAATATTTTGAGTTTGCATTAATTGTATAACATATAGGCCTATACATATTTTATCTGCAATTTATCGGTTTCATTTTAAAACCGATAAATTGCAGATAAAATATGTAAATTATAGGCCTATATGTTATACAATTTCTGTGTGTGTGTGTGTGTGGGTGGGGGGGGGTGCATATTGGTATCTGCCAGAATTTTAATATGCACCCATAACAAACCTCTTATCAAATATTTTGTTTAGCTATGTGTGTGCTTTTTATTTAATTATTTATTGTTTAGTTTGATATTTTGTTAGATTACACAATGACATTTGTACATTTTAAGTGTGACTTACAATTAAGTGTCCAAATACATTTTGGGGCCACTTTATGCAATATTTATAAATGAATAAGTTGATAATATATACAGTGTCACAGTATATATAAGTGATATGTGATCCAATCTTCAGTATATTACCAGATTCCTTGTATTGCTACTTTTCAGTGGTTATAAGCAGATTTTCAGTACACACATCGATTTGCATTATGCAAGGGAACAAACGTTACAAATACAAGCAGATCTAGTTCTAGTAGTACAAAGCTACTGGATGTGATTCACGAGCTCCTTATTATTTCCCTCAAAGAATAAAAAATAATTCCCAACAGGACATGTGAGAGCCTGTATAATTAGTATCTTTGTATCAGTATTTGTATCCCAGGAGACTGGGCTGGGATCTCCTCATTGACAGGTAAAAACAAAAATCAGGTGTGTCCCATTCTCCCCTGGTGAGGTGGAGATAAACCTCCTTTTATTATCAAATAAAGAAAAACTGGATAGTAGAAAGTAGGCTAATTGTGAGACAGTTAACCCTACCTTTGTTTTTTTTGTTTTTTTAAAAGGCAAAAACGACAATAAGCACCACTGAGATATTTATAAAGCCTGGCACCATCTGAATTAGATTTTTTTTTTTTTTTGCATTAATGATGTAAAAAAGCAGTAGAATTTCACCAGGACAATCTCTATTTAGAATTGAAGTTTTTGCCCACGCATGACCACTCCTTCAAACACAGATGGAATGAGGAAGAGAAGGACACACACATCATTTTGTAAATATTTCCTGGTGGGGACGTCCTATTAATTTATGATTGATAAAATATGCAGCCAATAAACGTTATTCACACCCTTAAACAGTATTGAATCATAATGGACTTGGAATTTAATCTAGATGCACACTTTTCTGTCACCTTGGGAGGTACTTGACTACTTGGGTGAAATAAAAATACTACAACATCATTTTTTAAGAATCAGTTCTTTATATATATCTTTATTTATATATTTATATGCCAATGAGAAACAAATAACAATCATATTTACACAAACAAAAGCAAGCTAAGAGTCAGAAGAGCTCTGCAAAAAAACAAACAAACAAAAAAAAACCATACCATACGGGACACAGACATATAACTGTAAATTATTGCTTTGTGTTCACAGATTATGAACTACAGTTAATATCTAATATCTATATCCAAACAGAACAGCAACGGTCATAGAACTATCTGTAGACTTCCTTATAAAAAGAAAAGAAAGAACAAGGTCATTTTACTAATACGAAGCAACTGCAACAACAGCCTTAAAGACAGTAAAAAATATCAATACATTATGCTGCCAAATGAAAGGCTTATCTTACAACTTGGTACAAATTTGCTTCTTGTGTTCATATACTTAACTTCTTCCTTTTGTCTTAAAGGTTAACACACACACAAAACTCAAAGAGTCCAAAACATTTGTTCATGCTGGTTATCAATAACTCAAAGAGCTTTGTTCACCATGTTTCTCACCCCTGTATTGACTGAAACACAACAGGATGAAACAGGCAGGAGAAAAGGGCTGCATTCAGAGTGAGATACAAATGGGAAAGACTGCATCTATGGAAAAGTCACAGCATGCAGAAGTACAAAATTAAAAAAACAACTTAAATTCTGATAGATTTATTTGCTAAAGGAGTCCTTCATCACTGAAGGATTGGCTTTTAAACAAAACACTTGAAATCTTTTTCTCACATGTAAGCAAGGGAGCAAGGCAATTTATTAAGTCACATGAATTTCACAGTTATTTATTTGCATTATTTTTTTCATCGCATTTCAAAATATGACTGAATATCACTCAGTATTTTATTTATTTATTTATTTTTTGACTAAAATGTGACTTTTTATAAGGCTAATTTAACCGCCGTCTTTACAAGCCTCTCTGCAATCCTCTATCTGATTGGTCAATCGTGACATTCTACATTATTACTAAAACAAATATCTTGAAATGACATTTTCATTCATCCATTTTCATCTATTTTTACCTTTTTGGTATGAATTAACACAGTGGAGGTTTATAAACTGAAAAAAAAAAAAAGATGAGACACAAAAGAACGGGGATAGTTCCACAGAAGAAAGAAAGTCATACAGGTTTGGAGTAAATGATAACAGAATTTTCATTTTTCAGTGGACTATCCCTTTATGATTTGATCTGTCATTGCAAAATGCACAACTTAACAATTAAAACATTGATATGACAGTTTCATTATCAGTACTTTACAGTTCTGAGCCAAGTCACTCGGCACATTGATTTTCATTTCGAAACTTGAGCATGTCAATGTATATTCAATAAATCTATGAAGATATGAAAAACACCAGACACAGAATCACGCTAAACAGAGATAGTGTAAAACTTAGACCCAAACCATGTGCTTTTTCCTAATTGTTTATCTGGCCTGCAAGTGAATGATGCGCTATACAAATACAAAATATCGAACTTTACACCTGACAACTGTTTCTTCTCTTTCCAAGGCCAATCACTCTGAAAGACAGCGATCAGATATGCTTAAAGTTGCTTTAACATAGAGTATAAAATACGCCAGTCAGCATGCAAAAATGTGTGGTATCAAATACACAGTAAGAATAATACACATCTAACTTAGTAAACACCCTCTCATCATAACCGACACCTTCGTTCTTACCATTTCCATTAAACAACTTGTCATCTCATTCTAGCATGGTATGAACAGGCATGAATACACACACACGGGTCACAATCCCAGCAAGCCACGCCACCTCTGCAGGTGTGCCAACCTGACTGATATGAACATGACACGGCTGTCGAGAGAGAAACGGAGAAAGCAGAATTGGTCTGCTTCCTTTTTTTTTTTTAAAGCGTTTTTTCTTTGATGATCAATCAAAGTGACAAACAGTAACAAAGTTTACATGTAACCTACCTCTACGACTGTTAAATACAATTACTGCTCTTCAATGCTACAGTACAAAGACTCTAAATGAGGGAATGAAAGTGCTATGATTGTGAGAGGGGAGGGGGTTGCAAGCTCATCGCCCCCTGGCTGTCCCGTGAGGCAGCGGTGAGACAGTGTGTTCAGTCCACGAGTCCAGTTCAGAACACCACACGTCACCTGTGCACGGAGCACCCCTCCACATCCATCCGGTTCTTAGTTTAGCTTTTTTGTTATTGAAATAAAGCATGCCTTTCCCTGGATGAGAGAAAGAGACACAGAGAGAGAGAGAAATGTGTGAAGTGTGCCAAAGGTTTTAGTTGTAGACTTTCGGGGGAGCGTCAGGGCGTCTGGTCTGGACAATCTTGGCTTTTGGCCGGGCTTCTTCCTCTTCCTCATTTTCGCTGTCACACACGTGGACCACCACGCTAGGAGTGGACTCCGTCCCCGCGTGCAGCTCGTACTTCTCACCTGAAGAGACAGATAAAAGATGAACACCTTTTGAAATAAATGGACGTACTAAAAAAACATGAAGTTAGCTATGAATGTCTTGATCACTGAAGAAAGCCATTCTGTTGGTAGGACATTTTTAACTTTCATGAAAAGTCTAGTGCAAATACATTCCCGGACATTCTACATCCGTCATGATTGCATTGTCTATTGAACCAAATGTTGACCTATGATATACTGACAACAATCGCAAAAACTGTTAAACAAGAACTACCCAAGAACAAGAATAAACCTATGAGGAAAAATTTTCTTTGCATGGCTTGGATCTATATTATATATATTGGATCTATATTATTATCATAATGAACATTAAATATAGCCTTTGAAAAGCAGCACATTTAGCTAGTGGCATATATATATATATATATATAATTTATTTATTTATTTATTTTTTGCATTTTGCATTCTCCTCTAAGAACAACTCTTACTGAAAAGTGGAATTAGAGGATTATGTCATATCATCAACAATTACAATTAGAAAACTCAGTAATCCAGATATGAAGAATGGAGCCCAAAACATTTTGTGTTAGATTGTTTTTGCCACCTTTTCTGCATTGGGTGGACATTTTATAGAAAAATGTTTAGATAAATGTCTTCTCACTAAGCAATTATTAGATTTGAAAGCCATTAAAAGATTACAACTGTTAGTAAAAAGATATATTTTACTTCCTTAAGATTAAGTAATAGACACACAACCATTGAGAACACACAAACACTGAGAAACAGAATGAGGGTTGCTATAGTAACAAGCCAACCAATAAGAAGTGATAAGAGGTTTGTCTGGCAGGAAGTCAGTGTGTGTGTGTTGTGATATGTACCAGCAGGGGGCGCAGATATAGCACAGATGAGGAGGACCTATTACAGTTCAGTTTTTATACACAATATTTGATCACCAACCACACATTAACACATTAGTTGATAACATATATTTTGTATTTTATAATACAGCATCCCTGTAATATTTTAGCCTTCTTGCCATTTTAATTTATAATACGGTAGAGGGATATCGGGAGATGGTGAAGAAGCACCAAAAATTTTTTGAAAAAAGTCACAATAAAAAACGTGTCTGCCAGTGAATTTGATCAGGGATTGTCAACATTTTCAAAATTCAGGGGCCCCCTCATATAAAATCATCTTCCTAGTAACACTGTACAGTAACTTTAATGGATCATGAATAAACATTAAATACAACTAGTGCTGTTATAACATGGCCTATATGCAAGCTTCAAGGCAAAATTAATTAATATAATTTTAAAATTAATATAAATGAATTTATTTCTAAAGAAATTAAGATTTTTTTTTTAATGTATGCATTAAATATATCAAAAGTGACATTACAAACATTTGTATTTTAAATAACTGTTGTTCTATTGAACTTTCTATTCTACTAAGAATCCTGAAAAATATTAGTTTCCACAAAAATATTTACAGCACAACTGTTTTCAACACTGATAACAAGAATCAAATGAAAGTAATGTTGATACTATTCAATAAGGACACATTATGTTGATCACAGTAAAGACTTTTACATTGTTACTTTCTTATTTCAAATAAAGGCATTTTAACATTACATTTGATCATATATGAAAATAGAATAGTTATTTAAATTGTAATGATAATATTTCGCTGTATCACTGTTTTTACTGGATCAAATAAATGTAGCCTTGGTGTGCATAAGACATTTCTTTAAAAAAATCAGTTTACCATTACATATCCTGGATTGACTGCATCCAGTGCTTGACAGAAATGTACATTTTAAGGTTTATACACTCTGAGGCAAACAAAATAAAGCTATAGAAGAAACTGATCATAAATATATCAGTCCCATTTAGGAACTTTCTATATCATATATTATCAGTTAACTAAAATGCTAAATTTTTTGTTAAATACAAAAAAACCACAAACATTTCAAGATTTTTTTTTTTCTCTCCAAATGCTTTTGGGGTCACTTTATCTATCTGCAGAAGTTTCCAAGTGTGTTTATCCACTGTTGGTGTGAAAATCAGTGTTTGAGTCAGAGAGGACACAGACATTCGGTCCAGATGGTTACACACACTTACACTCAGCACAGCTTGTTTGTATGTGTGGGAGTAAGTGGCATATGCTTATATGCTGACTGTGTGTGTGTGTGTGTCTGTGTGTTTTGTACCTGGTCCCAGTTTGGCCACAGCACACAGCAGGTCGTAGTTGATCACAGGTGTGGCATCTTCACTCTGGCTCCATCCCACAGGTGGAGAAGAAGGTGGAGAGATGAGGAACTGCTTGACAGGTTGAGGTGGGGCAAGGTATGTCTTGTCCACATCGTCCCCTGAATTCTGCACCTGTGGCCAGAGAGAAAAAAAGACGTGGTGGTAATGCACAAAACAAGACAAGAAACATTACAAGAAAAAACTACTCTGGCTCTCCTTTTAAATTAAATGCATCATCTAAGCTAAATATAGCACAGTTCAGGCCCAGATCTAATTGATTTGAAGGAATACACTTATTATAGTTATATATAATCTCTCTGAAGGAAACAGGCTATTCTTTTACTGTTCAAAAGAAACACGGTGTCCTAGATCATATCCACACTCCCACACAGCAGCACACAAATACACAGAATCATTCTGAGGAGTGCGTCCACTATTTCTGTGTTCTGAATAAAACACGTGGAGCACCCTTACTACATAATGATTCTAGAAATATAATTGTGCCTGTCTGATTTCACACAATTAAGAACAATGATTAATTAGTCACACACAAAAGCCTCCACAGCGAGTGTGTTACTGTGCTGAGAACTGTGTGTTCTTTGACTATCCCCAGCTGACAGAGCTCTGAGAGGAGAAATGAAGAACTAAACTCTCCTGTTCTCTCCTCTGGTCTCCTGCTAATGTTACACTGAGAGTCCTGAGATCTCAGCTCATGTTGCTTCCTATAATTGTCAAAGACAACGTGTTAAATGAATCAAAGCCTTATGCACCTTGCTTGATTCATAATGTTACTGTGGGTATAAACTTGCTATGCCCTTCGTTGTTTACATCTGGTGTAGCAACAAACTAAATTTAAGTAAAAGAACATGGAATAATTATCTGTTTGTCTGTTTTTTCTTTCTTTTTGGATGTATTTGTTTTGGGGTATTTTTGGACATTACATTTTAAAAAGCTCAATATACAAAAAAGTACCTTTGTATTCAACACAAGAATGAGTTAGAGCCTACATGCAAGCTTCAGGGGAGGGCAAAATTAGGAAATATTAATAAATGAATATAAAACGTATGCAATAAATATATCAAAAGTGACATTCCAGTTTCTTTTATTTCAAATAACTGTTGTTCTATTGAACTTTCTATTCTACAAAGAATCCTGAAAAATATTTGTTTCCACAAAACTATTTACAACTGTTTTTAACACTGATAACAAGAAATTATTCTTGAGCATCAAATCAGCATATTAGTAATTCAAACAGCATATTGTAATTTATGAAGGATCATGAGACACTGAAGACTGTAGTAATGTTTGCTGAACATTCAGCTTTGCCATCACAGGAAAATTACATTTTTAAAAAATATTAATATAGAAATTAAAGAAAAAATATTATTTTAAATTGTAATGATATTTCCTAATATCACTGTTTTACTGTATTTTTGATTAAATAAATTCAACTTTAAAATAAGACTTCTTTTAAAACACTAAAAACACAAAACTTTTGAACGGAATGGTATATTTCAGTCTGTTTGGAACTATATCTTCATATTTTGAATATAGTGCATGGACTAATTTTATGATGTTTACTTGTGCCTTTTTGTAGTTGGAGACAGCTTCTGCATACAGGTTTGGAACAATATGAGGGTGAATAAATGATGAATTTCTGGATGAACTATCCCTTTAACGAAGAATGAAACATTATAAAGATTAAAGCACTGACCTGTGCAAAGTATAGTTTTAGTTTTGTGCCGTTGAAATCGGACTCATGGAGCTCGATGCGTGCGCGTGCAGCAGCCTCTGGAGTGCTAAAGCTGATCCGAACTCTTCTGAAACTCTTGAACATCTGGAAGGACGTCTGATCATCATAGATCCTGAACAGAGCCTCAAACCGCTCCTGAGGAGAATTACAAACAAAACACAATTCAGAACGGCTTCAGTTTTGCATTAAATAACTGTGGTACGTGTGTAATTTCATGATTCTGCTGATGTTTTTAGCATTTGTGTTATTATAAAACAGGCATCATGCTCTCCTGTGCCCTAGAAGCACAGTACAGGACCCCTCAGTGCTGATTTAGATGGCTTTGAATAGAAGGGGGCAGGTGAAATGTGAAGAGTGACCTTTATTGTGCTGACGGAGCAAGTAAAGAGAAAACGGTGACAGGAAGGAAAAAAAACCCCGAAAGGTTCATTCAAGGACACTAGAACAAACTTCTAGATTTACCCACACAATATCCATATTCATTATACTGACTAGGCTAATTAACTGTTGTTTAAGATATAAGCGTGTTGTTTAATATGTTTTGATATAAATTTATATCATTTCTATCTTTTTGCTCTATCCCTTTTCATTTCTATGAATAAAACTCAAATTTGAATAAATGTAATATTTAAATTCTAAGAATAAGAATAATATTTGCTGTCCATATGCAACTTGTTTGTGTCTTCATTTCAGTGTTTCTGTTCCCACACATAGAGAAGTTTGTTTTGAACTCAGACACTGTGTAACAAGAGGGGATGTGCCAATCACTAATTCATGCTCAGCTCTGAGTGTTTCCTGCGAGCGGTGTAGACTTACACACTACCCGGGGTGGAAGGAGTGGACATCCGCCTTCATGACACGCCAGCTCTTTGTGTGTTTGTGAGTGTCAGGGAGAGCGTGTGTGGCATGTAAAATAAACACCAGCTAAAAACACCATGATTTTAATGCTAGTATTACTATGCTGTTCACTAGCAAATCTCACCTCATTAAGCTCTTCAATCTGCATAAAATATAGTGAAACTTATTTATTATGGATATTTCATTGGTTAAGCTGGCTAAGAAGGCTGAATGTAGTGTATAGACTAATTTTATTGTGTTCTTTTATAGCTTTTTAGAGCTCCTGATCACTAAAAATGCAAGTATACAGGTTGAGGTTGAATAACTGACTTCATTTCTGGATGAACTATTCCTTTAATGAAGAATGAAACATATTAAATATTAACACGCTGACCTGTACAAAGTAGTTTTAGTTTAGTGATGCTGAAATCAGATTCGTGGAGATAAGGAGACGTACCATGATGACCTGCTTCTACATTAAACGAACTGTAACATAACTGTAACATATGCACACATGCATAAATTAATGGTAACAAACAAAATAAATACTGATTAATTAAATAATTGATTTAATTATGATTTACTTATTTTTAAAGATTTTATTTCTTTTGTATGGCATTGATATGTTGAGCATCCCTAATGCAATTTCTTTACGAAATGATGTATAAAATACATAAATAATATATGATTGTATCTATTATGATGGCCCAGCATCAAAAGAGGAGAGCTGAGATTTTCTCTCTCAATGCGTTGCTGGACAGACACTACAGCGAAACTTCAAAGATCACATCAGCATCCAGTAAACAAAAGCTCATTATTTAACTTGATACCAACATTTCACAGGCAGGAAACAGGCCCCTTTTCAAAGCAGCAATGCAGATAAGTGTTCAGGACACTGGTGTGATGTAAGGCCTGTGTAACTCCGTTATGCAACAGCACAGGTGTGTGTGTTGGCTCACTTCGCACCTCTGCCAATCACATGTATTATACACCTTTTACCTGCCTGGAAAGCATAAACAGGTGGCGACACATGAGATCATTGTGGTCAGTTTTAATGGAGGGAGATAAATATTTACAACTACTGCAATCTGGAAAAAAAAGGCTGATTAAAATTATAATGTGTTATTCTTTTTTGTCACTTCATTAAAATAATCAACTAATTCATTTATTAATTTAGCTTTTTTATTTGAATGCAGCCAAATTAAGGCAAAACGAAACCTTCATATTAGTTCACACTATCCTGCAGACATTTTTGCCGAAATATTTGGAGAGGCTTCTGTTCCTCTGTGGAAACACGTCTGGCTAGTGAGGTCAAGCATTAAAATTCTTCAGTCAAGCATTAGTCCAGGACTGTCCATCTATGAACTCTGTAAAAAGTATTTCAGAAAGATGGAATGCACATGACTATATGAGATTTAAACAGACTTGGGACAGAAATTCCCAAAACAAGAAGAGTCAGACAAAGAGTCACAGAGTGGTAGAGAGATTCACAGAGAGATTTAGAGAGGTGACACTCGAAATAAAAAGCCTCTAAAAGCCTCTTAGAAGTGAAAACCCTCTAAAAAGAAGTGCCAGAGAAACTCACAGAGAATTAGACAGAGAGAATCGTTTGAGGGAGTCAGTAGAGACAATACACGTGGTGCATCTGACTGTAATCTATTGAACTGTTTGCAAAACACATTACATTTTTTTCTGTATGTCAAACTCAAAGTACAGTTGTGTCTAGATGACCGCATTCATTCTTATTTCTGCTCATGTTGCATTCACTAATGAACGGTGAAACAGTGATCAATCGAGCAGCTTCAGATACAACATATGCATGAAAAACTGTATTGCAGCTGACGTGTATTGTCCGATGCACCAGTGAGTTCAGTGCTACTATCTTTATAATTCTCAAAAACTTTATAAATATACTATACTGCACTGCTCAGAGTATACTTATCTTTTTGTCCTCATACTACAGTCTCCTCAGAAAGTGACCTTAGGACAAGCTCCACACATGTACTCAATACAGAAAGCCATTAAAAAGTAGCGAGTATGACCCAAGAATCTGGGGCATATGCTGCACTGGGACGCTAGCATGATTTTGGGCTGAGAATAGAAGCATAAATAATTAAGAAGATTAATCCGTTAAACGAGTGGGAGATGTTTTTAATTACCCTGCTGATGTTACACAACCCTGACGACTAGCGGCCAATCAAAAAGCCCTTGGGTGATACAGACTGGAGCAGATTCAAAGAAACACTGTATTACAACTACAAATTCCTAAATATAGACAAAAACATATTCACAAAACTTGACAGATGCACAAATTTTATTACATGTCCCCATAAAGACCATATCACATCTGGTTTCCTGTAATTCAGTTGCTCATTGTTCAGCCTGTCAGTAAATAACGAGTGAACTTTTGCTGCCTTAAATCAAGTCTTTGTCCAAAGCAGAGTCTGGAAACAGGAGGACCAACCCAGAACACAAAATCTAAATGTTATCATAATGTCACACATGAGTCATTCATCCAAGCAGCCGAGGTGCCAACTCGCCAGGCACAAAACAGTTTTGCACAAAAGAAGCTGATCCCTGACCTTCTGTGAAAGGAAATCTGTGTAAGTGGCAGAAGCGATTCATCACAAGTGCTGTAAATGCAGAGGGCACTGTTTTCCCTCAGCGTTATCAGCACAGAGTTAGACAACAAATGTTGTCACCCTGATTGGCTCTGGTGGAATTGGTGCCATCGCTCAGGTCTGTTGTGGTTTTTATACTAGAATCAATGGTAGGGAACAAATCCAATTGACAGACCTGATGAAAAAGCCCCGGGGGATTTTCCAGAGCTCAGAGATGGCCGCAGTGATATCCATCTCAGAATTCCATGCCTCTATGGGAATTTCTGATATCTGAAAAAACCTCTGTTGACTAAACAGACTGATTTCTTACTATGTTCAGAGCAGGTCTTTAATATGGAATTCAATAAAGATATTTATAGAATGGTATCTGATAGGGGTTCTCTGACATGAAAAGCTTGTCTAGCCTTGTCATGAGGGTGAGTATTTAATGACAAAATTTTCATTTTTGAGCGAACCATTTCTTTACAATGGGAGGTTGAGACACTGTAGATTGGACTGGTTGGTCCAGCACATCCCATAGATTCTCAATCATTTTAACTTCTGAAGAATTTGGAGAACAGGACAACACCTTGAACTCTTCATTATGTTTCTTTAAACCATTACTAAAAAAATTGCTGAAAGAGGCTACTGTCTTCAGGGAATACCATTGTAATGCGATGAAGCTGAGGTAGTTGGCTTGTGTCAAACTGATGTCCACATAAATGGCCAGAAACAGGGTTTCCCATTAGAAAATTTTCAAGATCATCACAATTCCTCCACCAGCTTGTCATCTTCCAGTAGTTTATCCTGGTGCCATTACATCCAAGTATACACAATGCAAAAGAAAAAGGGACTCATCGACCAGACATCCTCTTTCCACTGCTCCAGTTCTGTTGCTTGTGTGCTTTTGGCTGTGGACAGAGGCCATCGCAGGCATTCTGACCAATCTGTACCTTCACAGGCCCATCATTAAAAGTGTCTCCATAGACCTTCTACTGTCAATGAGCCTTGGACACCCTACACATGCTTTCACCAGTTTGTAGTTTATCCCTCTTTGGACCGCTGTTGGTAGGTTCTCACAAATGCTGACCAGGAGCATTTTACAATCCTCAAATTTTACATAAAAAATGCAAAAGATGCTGGAAAACTGAAGAATCTGCAGGA
>SCHK01444823.1:0-15639 GCA_004124795.1 Poropuntius huangchuchieni
ATGCAATACATTGATTGCTGTAATATTGTGAGATAGTAGCGGCTGTTTGTAGTTGTGGAGAAAATCCAGTGCCGTTTTTTACTCCCAGTCCATCCCTGGTCGTATTAAAAATATTTTATGGCATGAGACCTATATCTTGTACTTATGTAAAAAGAAGTGTTTTTATGTGTAGTCAATAGATTACATTTCTACTTTGCCCATCACCCATTATAGATCAAATAACATAATTTATAAAGGTACAAAATGCATTTACTTGCACATATTTGAGAATCAAGATTTCCTGATATAGTTACCAGGTTTGGAAATATTTCGAATAAAAAGGAAAAAAACAACAACATAAGCCTATATCAGTTATGCAGTGCTATAGTGGCTGCTGTGTGTCACATAACAAGCATAACATGAACTCAATACAATGGCACAACGGCTCACATCTCTTCAACAAGCCAAAAGACTGGATGTTCAAACCAGAAATTGTGCAGGACTATCTGTAGTCTAATACTCAAGGTTACATTTTTTTTTTTCAAATTCCTAACTGTAAGTATGAGCAATAGTGACTGTGATGAAAGGCTAAACAAGACCACTAACAAGCTGGTGAAATGTGGTTTTGCATTAGAATTTTCTGCTAATAATTTTTGCCAATACTGTACACATTTTATAGATTGCCAAGATATTACACAGTACGTATGTCTATAAGATGTCAATTCCTAATATGCAAATCAGTGACAGAAAAATGACTTATTTAAATATTATGGTACATGGAAACATGAATAAGATGAAAAATTGGGTAAAGAATATGGTAAAACGATCAGAAGTGAAGCAACCCCTGTAATGACTAAAACAGATATCTGCTGTAGACTCCGGTAGTGACAGCTGATTTCCTCATTAGCAATATTACTCAATGCTGAGCTGCACACACAGGACGCCCAACTGGCTTGTGTGTGTTATTGTGGTGGCAGAAATCAAAGGTATTTATTAGAGTGTAGCGGTTTGCGTGGCCCGGTCAGCTTGTATAACCGTATGTGTATAACAGTTTGTGACAGGCAGGCAAAGGGCATGCAGAGGCTAGAGTAGGAGACTTTTCTCTTGCTGTGCGGCAAAATTCTGATACACTAAACCTGATAATAAATATAACCCCAAACATCTCTCTGAGCATTAAAAAACTGGAGTTTTCCCAAGATGGCAGTTGGCCAGGTGGTTGATGTAGCACTACTTACTGGGTTTCCATCAGGTCCTGGTGGTCCTCGCTCCCCAAAATCTCCTGGAAAGCCCTAAGCACACAAATGTGAGAGACAGCGGAGCTTAGCAGAGCGAGACTTGAAGAAACCGCACTTAGACTCAGGGCAGATACCATTTGTGCATTGCTGTTTCCAGTTGCCCACATGGTAAACATTGTCCCTTCACTCTAATCCTGCGCAAACCTCTGTAACACCAGAACAACTCCATAATCATGGGATATTGAAAAGCTGGATCTCAAAAAACAGCCACAGGAAAGCAGCAATAGGATAGAATAAGTTCTAACCACCAACTATATCTCCTATACAGCCAACACGTTCTAGAAAACTGGGAGACACTGTAGCATTGTTCATTTTACAAAGGTGGTTTTGGATGGAGTATATTAGTGGGCAGAATTGTTTTACCACTATTTAAATATGTGAGTAAAATAGATTAAAATGAAGGGTTTGTTTCTACTGTTCTACAGTTGTTTCTGCTATTTTTTATTTTGCATTTGCACTTTAGCCATGCTGTATATATAGCAAAGATTAACAATAAATATTGAGCATGATTTTAATTGCTCTATACTTAATAATCATCAAATCAATAGTAAACTTTTAAGTATGTATCAAATATACCACTATTTGTACACACAAGCACCACTGTTTTCAACATTGATAATAATAAGAAATGCTACATAAGCGCTAAATCAGCATATTAGAATGATTTCAAAGGATCATGTGACACTGAAGACTGGAGTAATGGCTGCTGAAAAGACAACTCTGCCATCACAGGAATAAATAATATTTAAAACTTAAATAGTAATATAATTTCACAATATTACAGTTAATTTACAGTATTTTTGATCAAATAATTGCAAAAAGTCTAAAAACTGTAGTAAAAGTCTCGTATAAAGTCTAAAAAAAATAGTAAAAGTAAACATTTTAAAGGACGCAAGGACAAAAATACTTTTTTTACAACAGCAATTAAGAATGTACTAATAAAAAAAAGTAAGAATATGTCTGCTGAACCAAAGTTTTGTTTTGTGAAAACAGAGCCTGATGCCGAGTCACAGAAACAAGCTCAGTTCTCGTCTCTGTCAGCCCTGCAGGAAATTCCATGGCTGAGTGTTTCCTTGCACTGGCAACGACCAGGAGCAGCGAGAGGAGGACCGGCAGGGATTCGCTGACAGCGCTGTTTCCCTCTATCTACTGTTACGTTATATAAGGGGACAAGAGCTATGACGTCACACTCCACTGTGTGCTAAACGTGTGCTTGTCTTGAGGCCAAAGTCAACACTTGCGCCGTGTGGAGATCTTTTTTGTCCTCCAAAAAGGCAAACAGTGGGTTACGGCCGAGATGCATGTGCTGCCTATCAAACAGAACTGCAGAGTTAGAGAATTGCTTATTAAGAACAGATGAATCTGTGCTTGGCACTCCATTTGTGCTTTGAGTCTAGAAGGAACTGCACATAATTGGTAGTTGTTTTGGAAAAAAGATGAGCCTGAATTCTAAATGTCTAGTTCTTTTGAAAATACGCAGACTCAGAGCACCAACATCATTTTGGTATATAGAAAATAATTATGGCTGTGCAGATGGTAAAACTTTGTAATTTAGTATTATTCATCTAGACAAACTAAAACAGCTCGGTCTAATGCCAAGACAGACATGTATCTGTCTGTCTATCGGTATGCAGATATTCTTGTACTTAAGATATTATGTGAAATGTAAAGGCTGCAATGTGATCATTTTCTTGAAGAAAAAAGTCACAAAAATTATAGTTTGCTTAAAAAATAGAACATGTAGATGAGTTTGTTTTTTCTTTGGAACAGATTTGGAGAAATTTGGCATCACTTGCTCACCAGTGGATCATCTGCAGTGAATGGGTGCCGTCAGAATGAGAGTCCAAACAGCTGATAAAAACATCACAATAATCCACAAGTAATCCACACGACTCTAGTCCATCAATTAACGTCTTGGCAAGCAGAAAACTGCATGTTTATAATAAATAACTGCATCAAGATGTTTTTAACTTTAAACAGTTGTTTCTGGTTAAAACATAAGCCCTCCATCCATAACATTGCTTTTGATTTGTTTATTACAAACACACAGGTTTTTGCTTCACAAGATGTTATTTACTTTAACGTTCTGGAGTCATGTGGATTATTGTAATTTTTTCATCAGAGATTTGGACTCTCATTCTGATGGCACCCACTCACTGCAGAGGATCCACTGATGAGCAAGTGATGTAATGCTACATTTTCCCAACTCATCTACATCTTGGATGATCTTGGATGAGTAAATTTTCAGCAAATGTTCATTTTGGGGTGAACTACTTTAATGTATCCATCCAACTGGCTGTGGAACAATGGTTGAGAAACCCTGCTTTAAGATTGTAGATAATGAGGGTCATAAAGTCAGCGCAAACAGAATCAAACTCTCTCAAACAGCACGAAGGGGATCACAAATCACTGAACACAGAGGCAAGTAATTCACAGACGTTTCTCTAGAGAGGATGGTGAAAGAAAACTTTACCGGCCTACCCATCTTGCCCTTCTTCCCGGGAACACCAGGTAAACCCTAAGAGGAGGAAAGACAGAAATTACAAAAAAAGCACACAATGAATTAATCAATTACCAATCCCAGATGCAACAGATTGTAAATGCTGAAAGGTCTTTAGTTTCTGTTCTTCTGGACACAAAAGGGTCTCTCAGATCTCTATGAACTCTGTCCCTCCGGGCCTGAAAATCGGAGACATGATCTGGCTAATCCGCAGCAGGCCATATTCCAGCTCCCGGGGGCTTATATTGCTATTTCCACAAAGTATTGCAGGCCGGAATTCACCAGCTCGAGGTTCCTGAGCAAATATTGTGAGAACTGAGACTAACTACTGTTTTGAAGGGGGATCTCTGTGGTTTTAGCGGAGCGTGCCCCTTTCACCAGGCTTCCTATTCAAAGCAAGTGCTCTGGATTTACAAGCCATCATTATAAAGAAGAATGATACATGTAAGGCACAAGTGGAAGTGTGTGGGCTTTCCTCAAGTAATATTTTCTCTAGGGGCATATAAAACCGAGACTATACATCTCCATTATGTTTTACTAAGAACTACACAAGTTTAGTAACAGTTGTTACACTGAAGTTATTCTTTGTTTTGTGCATACATTTGGTGTGTTGTTATATTTTTTTTGGTTTGTTTTCTGTGTTCAGCTTTTTCTAAATCTGTACATCAGTTTAATATTTCTATTCCATTCAAATTCAAACTGTTTGCTGCGCATTTCTTTATGACTTCCATATTTAGCAACAACAGCAAAACTCACTCTTTCTCCGTCAGGTCCTGGGAGACCAAAGACGCCTGGGATTCCAATGAAGCCCTAAAAAGGGGAGTGTAGGAAGACAGAGAGACTTTAGAGTGATATGGTCTGAATATCCCTTGATAAAGTGCAGATTAACTTGCAAAGGTCTTTTGAGGACAGTGGACGCTCTGTGAAGATCTAGGCCTTGAGGCAAGTGTATATGCCCATGGACTGCATGGTGCTGGCTTCCACGATGTAGTCCAAGGGCACATACCCTCACACCAGGGATCACACTGGCATTCGGCAGGATGCCTAAGGTTGGGTCACAAGGTTAATACACATGAACATACAATAAAATCATGAGAAGCAAAAGACAAAGACTGATGAGGGAATGATGCATTTTATGATAGAATAATAACAGGCAACATAAAAATGAAACTAAATAAAATAAAACATTATTAAAAATATATTTATTACAAATACATTAACATATTCTTATGTACACTAAAAAAAGCTAATAACGAGCCAATAATACAAATATGTTAGCACTAAAGGAAATAATAAAAAAAAGGCTTTGGATGTACACTGCTGCTATATACTTTACAAGACCAAACTGGTTTTAAAATGTTAGTGGAATTATAATATAAAACCCAGCTGACAGCGGTATACTTTCAGAGCTGATGTTCTGAGGTTTTATAATAAAAACAACTCCCAATAACGGATCCTTAAATGTCTACAACCATTTCCTTTTCTGGTGCCTTTCAAAGTTTCCAAACTGGAAAAAAAGGTTTCAATACCAAAAATGTAGCAGCCCTTACAAAACTTCCTGAACATAATAGCTATATCACTTTTAGGCAAATTTATAAGTAGGAGCAAACATGGAATGCAAAAACATCTCATCTTAACTCAACTCAGCCAATACATGATGATTCATTCATAGACAACACAATCTAAATGATTTCTGATTCAAAAAAATATCAAGACAATACAGATACGTCAAAACAGTCAATATAGAGAGTCTCTGTGTTATTTATCCCTTACCCGTACACCTTTTGGTCCCATGTTTCCTATAGGCCCTGGCAAACCCTACAAAACACAAACAAAGCAATTATGATGTTGCAATTTTGCAAACACGCTCATGAAAGCTAAAGCTCCATTGTATTCTGTGTATAATACGCTATCAAAAAATGACAGTTTGATAATCATGAGGAACAGATTGGAGTTGGTGCTGAACAGGTTGGAAAGTAGCAAATAAGTTGATCTAGTGCCAATCAATATGTCCTCCTGAAAACAGCATCTTATCAAGTGTTTGGAGGACATACTTGAGAAATGTGAAGCAATTCTGGCAAGACCTCTCAGAATTCCCACTTTAGACTTGCCAAACTTTAAACATAAACTGAACTGGGATGTGTGCTTTTGTAGCATGTGTAGCATGTACTCAGCTGACGGTAACCATTGACTTCCATAGTGGCCAACGTCAACTTTTTGGTTACCAACATTTTTCAAAATATCTTCTTTTATGTTCAGCGGAAGACAGAAACTCATACAGGTTTGGAACAACCTGACGATGCCATCATTTTTGGGTGAACTACCCCTTTAAAAAGTTAAATCAGCTGATTCTCTGTAGTTGTAGTTGTTTCCCTGAATATGTGAATCTGGTAATCTGGAAAAGCTGTGGCTGATCACATGCAGACTCAGCAGAGGGAGAACATCTATCAAAAGTGGGAGAATAATCATTTGCAAATGATTTTTCCAAAGATCAGGTATGCCTTTGGCACCCAAACAGTGATTAATTTAGTGCTAGCACACTAAGCTCAAAATATAAATTTCATTTTCATTGCCTGTTAATTCCAAAAACAATTCTCATTTTTCATAAATGATGTCGAAATAAGTGGTCATACTGGCAGAGCAAGCTGTTTTAGTCTCCAATACAAGCTCTGACACTTTACTATTAGTCTCACTATACTCGTGTCGGTGAGTACTGTGCAAGCCAGCAGCACAACAGAAGATTTACTGCACCTGCCTGCCAGGATAACCTTTGGCACCCGGGCTTCCATCCGGTCCTCTTTCTCCCTGTGGAGAGAGGAGAATCAACAGAATATAAGGAGGAAAAAATCCATTACAATAAATATGTCATTAGCATTGGAAGTTCTTCTTGTGGAAAGCCATAACAAACAAAAAGAAGATAAAAAGCACAATGAAGAGAGAGAGAGAGAGAGGAGAGTGAATGGCCTTTCTATTAAAACAACATGTTTTTCTTCTGCGTGTCTGTAAATAGTTTCAGTCTTTTTTCATGTGTTGTCATTTTTGTCAATATGACAAAAATGGAGCGTGTGTGGCTGACCACAGAATTGTGAGATTATGAAACAAAGATGAAAGCATTAGATAATATTTTTATACTACTATAACTTCAATAACAAATTCCAATAACTCTAAATTCCAGAAATTCAATTCCAGAAATTTGAGAAAAGTCTAGATTGCCAAAATTGTTTTTTTTGTTTGTTTTTTTTGAATGAGTAAATTTAATCATTTTTGTGAGTCTGTAGTCAGCTACTTCTTTAATCCTAAAATTCATGTCTAGTTTTTAAAGAAGTACTCTTGGGCTGTACACATACATTCCATCTTAGGTCTCAAAGGATCTAAAAAAAGTTCTAAATGAGAGCCCAACTGAAATCATTATTTCTACTAAACAGACAAGATAATTTTCAGAGCTAAGGTGTGGTCACATTTGCAAAGTCAGATTTCACAGGCAAAAGAAAGCCACGGCTATAATAATGGGAATAATGACATAATCAAAATCCAAGCTATTCTGCCAACC
Source organism: Poropuntius huangchuchieni (assembly GCA_004124795.1). Classification (NCBI taxonomy): domain Eukaryota; kingdom Metazoa; phylum Chordata; class Actinopteri; order Cypriniformes; family Cyprinidae; genus Poropuntius; species Poropuntius huangchuchieni. The sequence continues at coordinate 7,325 of SCHK01444823.1, forward strand.
CGAAACAAAAATTGCAGAAGGAAATTCTTTCCAATTCACTTCTGAATGAATGGACTTAAGCAGTGGTGAATGTGACGACACCTTAAGGATTTTTACTTTAGTTATGTAAAGATTATAGTTTTCTCAGTCCTCTAGTTTTATAATTCCTTTAATTCTCCTACTGTGGAAAGTAAAAACTCACTTGATCTCCAGGGTGGCCAGAGGGACCAGCATGGCCTTTCTGTCCCTAAGCAGAGAGAGAGAGAGAGAGAGATTGAGTGTTGCGAAAGATATAAACACTCCCATTTATAGTTTGTCAAACAAGAGGAGGTAAATTAGAGCAAGGATAATGTGCCTTTAAGGGAGTTACTTTTTAAACATTTGCTTAATCATATCCTGGGGGGTTTCCAGATACAGAGCCAAAAGAAAATCTATTATAATCTCTGAACTTTAGTAATTCTAAAAGAACTTAATAATTTCCCACAAACAGCTATTAAATGACCACAAGCTGACAGTATGTTCTCGTTACACAAGTAACGTCATTCTTTTTTGACATAATGAAATGAAAATTTGCTTTTGCATTCAATGTGGCTGCCAATGAGTCACAGGAACAAAGTGAAACCAGCATGTACAATCCCAGCGGTTTACAAATGTTCCCAGGATGGAGCGATGGAAAAGTAATAAATGTAGAGAAACATTACAGGTCTCAAAGTGCACAGATTCCACTCTAACAGCAAGCCACTTCCGAACTAATACCAACTCATTAACGGCTGAGCAGATGCTAAAATAGTCTGGGGACAGGCCAATTAGCTCTCGTATCAACCCATAATGAGGGGAAGTAAACATTTTATGCTTATGTGGTAGCTACCTCTTCAGGTTTTATTTTAATGACTTTACCGCATTAACTTCACTATGTACTGTAATTGCTTCATTACAAATTTCTCGTAAGCAGCAAAATATGTTATATATATGTGTAACTGTAGATTTTTTACAGAATGTCCAAGTTGCTCTTTTCCAAATAATAAAGTACAGTATATTCAGGTTTGGATTCACTCATGGTAAGTGTATGATAACAGATTTTTCATTCTTGGGTGAACTGTTAATTTAAGAAGAACAAGAACCAATGAACAAAAACAATTTAGAATCGACCTACGGAGCTCTTCAAGGTTCAACACAGCAGGAACATTCATGGCACTCATTCCTCAATGTGCTGAGGTACCACTTCAAGAACCTTTCCTTCTACGAAGATTTATAGGAACTGTAAATGTAATGAAGACATCATCGACACCTTCACAGTGAGTGAAAAATCATGTGGTGTTATGTGTCTTGGCTGGGTAATTGGCAGTAACCTTTGGGATTACAATAACAGAGAGGAAACTTCTATTGACTAGAATTCAAGAGGAGGAATGGAAATTCTATGGCAAGGTTCAGCTCTCACTGAGTAACACACACACAAGTACCTTTTACATATAGAATATTATTTTTGTATTACAGATTTTTTTTTGCAAGGATACATTAAATTGATCAAAAGTAACAATGGTAAATCTTAACTGTCAAATAAATGATTTTTTTTAAAAACTGTCCTGAATTCTCTACAGAATCCTGACAAAATGTATCACGTTTTCCACAAAAATATTACGCATCAACTGTTTTCATCATTGATAGTAATAAAAAATATTTATTGAGTACCAAATCAGCATATTAGAATGATTTCTGAAGGATCATGTGACACTGAAGACTGGAGTAATAATTCTGAAAATTCAGCTTTGCCATCAAAGGAATATATAACATTTTTAAACATATTCAAATAAAATACAGTTATTTTAAATTGTAATAACATTTCACAATATTACTATTTTTAGGTTATGTTGATTAAACAAAAGTCTTAAGTGACTTCCTTCTAAAATTAAAATCTTTCCAAGCCCAAATCTTTTAATGGTAATACAGCATATATAGATATAGATACAGATATGAATAATATAGATATAGACATAGACATATATAGTATCTCCAAAATATTTACTATATTTACAGTGTTTCCAAAAATATATATTTACACTGTCTGCAAAAAGTATTTAAACATTTTTGGACATATAAAAATGCATGCATTTAATTACATTAGAAACAAAATATCAGTAAATATTTTGCAAACCAATAATGCCAGAGCTCTTCACAGAACTAAATGTGGGTCTATGTTCTCCAGAAGTTCACACAGATACGACCACATTTACTATGAACATGATCCACCAACATGTGCAGTCACATTTTATTTTAAGGTTTAATTCTCGCTATAACCATTATCTATGACTCAATAAACTCCTAATTTGCTGCTTATTAATAGTAAGATAGTTGTGAAGTTAAGGTATTGGGTAGGATTAGGGATGTAGAATATGGTCATGCAGAATATGTGATTTAAAAGTACTAATAAACAGCCAATATGTTAATAATAGGCATGCTAACAAGCAACTAGTTAATTGTGAGAATTGGTCTTTATTGTACCTACTGTATGTATCTTTATTAGTACATTTATTAATTTATTAAATGATTTAAAACATAAACAACGTGTTTTTGTGAAAAAAATCTTTCATTAAAATAAATAAATGTTGTTTGGTTTGATATTTTGTTATATAATGTAATGACATCTATGCATTTTTAAGTGTGGTTTCAGTATCCAAACATATTTTGTGGCTACTGTACGTGATTTAGAGCAAACACTCTACCCGCAGCAACCGTGCCAGTGCCAACTGTTCCATCAACAGTTTTTGGTGTTTATCTGTGCCTGCTGGGACAAATCTCTTGACAAAACACTGCTCACAGAAACCTAATTAGTGAGGACTCGTCTGAGTAAATAAAACTAATCATAGTTTGGCACAAGCGATCAAAGACAGGTTAAATGCATACAACACAGGCTTGTGATCTCCACACTGGAACTGAGTGCTCTTCTGTGGAGGACAATGAACAATACCCTCCCTCTTCCTAAACTATGGAAATATATTGCATAAGGGGAGGGAAGTCCCCAGTGTAGAACTAAGAGTCAGAGTAGGAATGAGGGCCAGGCTTCATTGCCATGAAAAAGAGAATGTGTCTTGCCATTGGTGCTTACATTTGTACCATGCATAAACAGAGAACAAATAGATCCCACATGTGTGTGCTAAAGGGACCGTAATAAAAGGAAGCAACTGTTTCTGTGCATGTATGATGCTGTATGTGTGTGGCGGACTTTAGAAATTCAGAAGATAAAGCCTCTATTCTGTGTTTGCCTTTTTTCCCCAATATATTTTATGTCATATTTTTTTTATTCAGTTAAAGAAACGTGGTACACTATTATACCTTTTACACTATCATCATCAACACTATCACTATCAATAGTTTCGTATTATTACGACTAAGTCATAACAGTCTCAAGTTTTTTTTTAATGCAAAAGCATTTTTACATTGTTTAAAAATGATAAAAAATAACTACAGTAACTTACAGACAAGTATTTTTGTTATTGTTGTAACTGTTATATTATTATTAATAATGATTACACTCTTTTCAGACCATTGCCCCTAGAAATGGTTAATTCTGAAAATTTCACACTTTCTTACTTTTGCATATTTAATTTAAAAATTATTTATTTATTTTTATTGAATTTTTGCATAGTTTTACTTTTTTGTATTATTTGTTTGTTGTTTTTTGTACACTGTAAAATAAATAAACAAATACATACAGACAATACCCTAATATTATTACAGTGCATTGTGCCCTATTTTTACAGATTTTTTTTAACAGTGTATATTTTCTGCACAAAAATGAAAATACACTCTTTTTCATATTCCTATAAAATGACATACTTGTGTTGAAAATCTTTTTTAATAATTTGTTTCACTTAGATGTATGTCACAATATGGAAGAAAATATCTTGATAATTGTGTTACATTGTGCCACAAAAATATTCACATAATTACTGTATTTTACACATTTGTGAATGCGTCCGAAAACACTTACTTGTTCATTCATTCACAATTTACTGCATACTGAATGCAACATACAATAGTTAAGTGAGTGAGTGAATGTGGGCACAGCTGTATTGCACAACTGCATTGTGCATGACATGCTGTATTCCAACCGGCATGAAATCTGACATTAAAATACAATCTGATTTTAATCAGATTTCAAGCCACAAGTAAATATGGTTTGCAAAAATCAGATTTCATGCAGACAACAAATAAAACATTTTTTCTGCCTGGCTTCACAAAGCCCATTTGATGATACAGTTGAGCAGCAGACAGCAGACTGAATACAACATCTCAGCAGCACTCCACTGGGAACTTGATTCATCAATTTAAATCGCTAACTTCTATTTCTGTGATTTCTGCTGATATTGAGTGCTACTAAATAAACCAAGACAGCTTAGCTCTTAGTCACTCAATTTAAACTTGATTTAGTTCATCTTTAAAAACATCTGACAGTTGGAGCTTCGGTCCAAAACAAAGACAATCCAAGACAGTCTGTAGTATCTGAACTGTTTTGCACTATTTATCTTATGTAATCCTTAGCTACAGAAAAAGGAACAAATATACTTTTTTTCCCCCCTCTCTTGACCCGAGAGTGTCGCTTCATAAAACTATTGCAGACACAGATGCTCTTCCAGGTAACTATGAATGGACGCCTCCAATTCCAAAAAACGCAGCTTGTTCTAGTTCCATTTCACAGTCTGTGCCAAAGGTCTTCCTCCCAATTGGTCATTCACCTCTGGCTGAGTAAGAGCAAAAGTATTTTTTCCCCTGCAATAACTGGCTCTTTTTCCATCCCATTCAGTAAATCTGTGACGACAATAAAGTTTAATATAATTACGCTATTACAACCAAGGACATCTATGAGACTGATATCCAGTAACAGATGTGGTCAAGGGGCTGAGTTTGTTGATGTTGAATGAACATATTCCTATTACTCAAACAGGTGGCAGGGAATGTGTTCAAAAGGCCAGTTATAAAAGAAAGAAAAATAAGACAATTTTTAGCAGAGAGAACTTGGAGTTAACTATGTTTTATAGCACTCTTATCCCTGTCGAAGATTTATTTCCAGCCAATGCCAAAGGCTAAAGACCCAAATATTATGAAAATTTCCTTTCAAATACTGTTTTCCGCTTAAGCCATGCCACATAATGTCAGCACAAGGTTTTGATGTCTACTGTCTAGTACTGTAGCAGTTTAATTATGGTTTGCATGTTTTCAGAACAAATGCTGGGAGTCCCAGTTCTCTTACTGGCCTCCATTTCAATTTTTTATTCAGTTTTATAAATAAACTAATAATATAAGTAATGTTTGCTTGTATCAAATTTTCTGTGCAAACATAATGCTAGGATTTTGCGGATGGTTGCCATGCAGCTACTAAGGTTTTATAAGTGTTTTTAGTGCATTGCTATAGGGTTGCTAGGACATTTACAGTAGGTGGCTGCCAGGTGGTTATTTAATGGACCACATTGAAAGACTCCATCCTACGTTTAAAAGAGCCAGCTTAAACCAGCCTCCAAACCAGACTTAGCTTGTCTTTAGTTGATATACTGTAGCTTGGGTCTCAGCCTGACCAGATTAGAAGTGTCCAAAAACTCTTTAAATCCAGCAAACCAGACCAAAGGTTTTTTTTTGTTTTTTTCTTGTTTTACAGCCTGCATGGCAAAGTCTGTGTTTGATCATAAAGTATTTGCACACTATTAAAAAAAAATAAGGTCATTTACATTTGTAGCACAAAAATTATATGGTTAAGGTTCTATTTGAAAATATCAGTTTACTATTAGTAAACAGGTCCAGTAATTCTAACAATTAAAAATACCACTAAAGCATACTGTAACAATTTATATTAGAAGAGTTTTCCTTCAATAAACTCCTTATTTGCTGCTTATTGATAGAAAGTAAGGTAGTTGTTGTAGTACTCCTGTTTAGGTTTTGGGTGGTGTTATGGGATCTAGAATATGGTCATGCATTAATATATGTTTTTAAAGTGCTAATAAACAGCCAATATGGCAGTAAATATGAATATAATAATAATTAATTAATAAACTGCTAATAAGCAACTGGTTAATAGTGAGCAAATTCCCTAATCTGAAGAGTTACCACATTAATTCATCTTAAAGTTAATTTCAGCATTTACCAAGACATCATTAAAATCATCAAAAATAAATGTTGCTATTATTTAATGAACAAGAGCTAACATGAAATAACATTAACAAAAATGACTAAATAACGTAAGAAATGTATTGCTTATTAACAAATGTTGAACTCAAAGACCTTATTGAAAAGTGTTACTAGTTTAAAACTTTGGGTACTTTATTAAGAGCAATAATAATTGTGTACAATGCCTTAGATGCTTTACTTTGAGAACACAAAAACTGGTTCAAATATGTCTGAGAACTTAGATAAGCAACTGAGCACAGAGCAGCTGAGTGTGGGAATATGAGTAAGAAGAAAGGAATCCGGAGCTTGTAATGACGAATGATGTGGAGTCAGCTCTACAGAAATTACTTCAGGACACATCACAGAAAATACTAACATATACACACCGTGCAACGGTTGACTGTTCACATCTTGGGTCTATAAAACAGTTACACAAACCAAATGGCATATATAGTGTATAAACAATCGTTGCCAAAAGGGTCCCAAGTGAATCTCAGTGAGAAAGAAAAGGGGTGGAGCATTACAATCTCCAAGCAGACGTTAGTAGCCCACGCTCGTCCTATTACAGCACACCGTCCAGCTGTGCCAGAGTCCACATCTGCTGATCCCCAGAGCGTGAGTGTGAGACGATTGAAAGACTGTACACGGCTCAATATTTTGAAATTAAAAGCATAACTCAATCCCAACTGATCCTTACCTGCTCATATGACCAAATGTGTCACTGCTACTTACTGTACATGTGCTACTTTACAGTACGTTTGAGCATTACATTTTTCATTTGTTTTATTGTTACAAGATTTTGTCTTTGGCCACGGCCCATGGATGGAATAACTTTATGGTTCATTGCCAGCAGTAATTTAGCTCAAGTAGTGTCTGCAACTATTTTCCACCAGCTTTTAATATTTTGTTTTATATCTGTGGCTGTGTGATTGGAAACACATGGAGGAAAAGAAAATGCCAGGTAATTCCGTTACTTTACAATGTTTCAGGGAGTCGTTTTGATCCAAACGTTCAAACAAACACCATTGATTAAGAATATATGTAAAACTGCTGATGTAATACGACACACATGTATAGGTCTCTTTGTGTGTGTTGTGTGACTGTGTGTGCTACTCAACAGCACATAAAATTACTTCTTAAAATGCCAAAGTACTGGACGCCAAATTCACAAAACCAATTGAAAATGCCATCTGTGAAGGTTTTCTAAAAGCTTAATAGCAAATTTTCCCCTTTGGAGAAAGTAAATATGGGCGTCTTTGCAATTGAAAATGACTGGCTGAAAGTGTTAGTACAGGGACCTGGCAGAGCCAGGTTCATCTCAGCGGTGTAGACAGTGTATATGTTCACTGGAAATATGACTGTTTTAAAGCAGGACTTCTGCCCTGGCCAAAGCGCTGTCTGTTCATTTGATTTGGAAGCCATTTACCTCTTCTGTTGTACTATAATGACACCTATTTGGTCCTGTTAGGTAAAGAACATTTCAAAATAAAATACACACACTACGTGGAGGTAAACCACAGTATTTTAAAAGGAATTTTCCACAGATATCCCTTGGAATTGGACTACAGTGAGGTCATGCGCTGGCTATCCCGTTCACAGCAGCGTCCAGGACATCAAGGTCAGGTGGACATGTCTGAAACAAATTGGGTTTCTTTCTAGAAAAGCAAGGGAAATGCTCTAAGCTTCCGTGAGGTCTACTACAAGAACCTTTTCCAATGGGATTTCACACAACTGATTTTAGGAGGAGTTCGACACAAGAACCTGTTTCGCATTTGCTGTGTTAGACTGATGTCTCGCCATCCAGAATAAGCCGTGGTATGACTGTATGTGAGGGATTACTTTAGCATTGGGCTGATAAAGCAATAATGTTTCCTGGAAAAACATGATGGTATGCTGTTGCAAATTAAGTGTGGTGAACATTTCCAAACATCTGGGTTGGGAACTATGCTTAGATCCGTTCTGTGACGTGACACTGGTGGAGACTCCCTAGAATCAAAGAATGACTCTTACCTTCCGACCAGCTTGACCGGTTAGTCCGGGTAGCCCTAATATCCCAGGGTCCCCCTAAAAAGGAAAACACTGAAAATTACTCCTGGTATGGTAAATTTGGCAATGTTAACATATTCAGAGATGCCACCCATTGTAACTTAAAGGAACACTCCACTTTTTTTGGAAATAGG
>SCHK01444824.1:0-19776 GCA_004124795.1 Poropuntius huangchuchieni
AAAATGGAACAGTAAGCACATTTAACAAAAAAGAAACATTAAAATGGTAACATTAACTGAAGATGAAAAATAAGACTACATATGAAAATAATAGTTAGCAAAGGTTTACTAATGGGGGAATAGTGGGCATGACAGATCACCTACCACAATATGAGGACAGTGATTGAAGACATTCTGTGCTGCTAGAAAACAGCAGCCTTTAGATTCCCCTAATAAAAAGGGGAGAAAAATCCCAAATGTGTGCTTTCTCTCTCTCCATCTCTCTTTCTCCCAGTCACCACTTTTTTCATCTGATCTAAATCTCACTCCATCACTTATTCCATTTGTATTTGTTTTTCTCATCTTCTCTTTCGCTCTTTCTTTGTGCACATTTACATATCCCTACCCCATTTACCCATTTATTTATCCCCCCGTGACTCTCTGTAACGGAAACATGTGCTCTAGTTTGGCCCTTTGCTGTTCTTAGTGTCAGTCAGAAAGCCTAGGATCCCGTGATTGGGTCTTACACAGATTAAAGTTGATTGCGACTGCATTAACTGTTTGTCTTGCTCTGATCCTTCTCTTCCTCTCTCTCTTTCCTCTGTTATTCCTTCTTCTGCTCGCTCTGCCTTTCTATTCCTTCTCTGAGTCTCTTGGTAAAAGTGTAAAATGCATATTCCAGGAATTAGATCACAAGTGTCATATACAGTATGTGCAAAGCTAAATAAAAAGTGTGACTTTTCTCATTTATTGCTTATATCTGCTTTTGCTTTAAGCACATCTCGAAGTGCTTTTTATTTGTGTTGCTATGTACAGTATGCATGCAGAAAGACCACCTACACAAGTGGACAAGGTGTAAAAATAAAGCATATGGGCATAAAGCAGTCATTTTCTAACCTTGCATGCAGTGAAAATATGTCTGAGATAGATAGAGTGCTTCTCCTGCCGTTAATGCGTCGCCTTTCTATTTTGCAGAGAGCATCAGACGAGTTATCGACAAGACATCAATCAAGTTGGTGAGAGCTATCAAAGTAGAGAACAAGAGTGGCAAATCAGAAGATCGGATTCTGGTAAGGCACTGCGTTTAACTTCCATATTTAACTGCATTTTAAGGTAGGTATCATATATGGCAATCTAACTCTTGATATAGGGCAATATATATTTGTGTCATATATTACATTTCAGTAATTCTTTATATATAAATACAAAAGAGACCTGAAGCTTTCAGGGCTCAAAAGCAAAAAATGCAAAAGCACCATAAAAGAGCCACAGAGATGTTTCTTACTTCTTCCAAAATCTTAAACAGACTGAAATGCAAGGCAGTTTAAGAAATTTAAAAAGTCTTTCACTGATGCTCTTCACTTCTAGTTAGCTGTGACTGGATCATTGAGTCAGTTTGTTGAACTCAAAAACTGAATTAGTTTGATTCGTGAATGACTCATTCAAACCGTTCAGCTCTTAAATCAAGCAGCCTTCAGTCCCTGAAACAGTGCTCCACTAAAGAAAGTCATCCAGGTTTGGAACAACATGAGGATGAGTTTTGAAATTATGTCCAAATTTTCATTTTCATCTTTTTTTTTTGAGTGAAGTAGTCCTTTAAAAACCCATCAGCATTGGGTAAACGTGTGCATCCACTCTGTGCTTTTATTTTGTGCTTCTATTATGCAGCAGTAACAAAAACAATGAGCCTAAGACTTTAACCTTTCCTCCTCTGTAATGGTGTGTGCAGTGTTTACTGCCTGCTGGTTGGGTTGTTTTTGCCAAGTCCATTTGGAGAATGGGCAGTGGAATCAATGATAAAAGCAATGTACGTGTGATGGTGCGCACACACAAACAGAAATCGTTGGAGACCGGACCCCTGCTGAGCTGTGAGCATTACTGCGGCCATTGAGTCTCGGTGGGTCTGAGGGACCGACCGACTCTATAGGGAGTGTGTGCGAGATGGAGGATGGTGAGAGTAGAGGTGGCATACGAATGCCAGTGTGTGTGTGTGTGTGTGTGTGTGTGTGTGTGTGTGTGTGTGTGTGTGTGATAGTCACTTCAAGACCATTGAAAGCAGCTGGAGACTTGAAATGCCAGGGTTTGGAGCCACAAAAGCTAAATTAATCATCCAGATTGGTTTCAAACACACACACACACACACACATACAGAGTAAAGGAGGTGACTGAGGTGAGGAATCAAGCTCATTTCCTGCTGAGTGTCAATGGACTGTTGTTGACACAAACCCTGAGAGATCTACCTTTTCTACGCTACGATATAGAAATGATTTTGATTCAGATATTGCTAGTAAATATCACAAATAATTACAAAGAACTGGAAACTAACACAGTGAATTAACTCTGAAATTTTGAAGTAGAATAACTGAAATAGTATTTTCTTGTAAAATGTATTCAAATTATCTTGTTCTATTTTATTTTATTAAATACGCCCTGTGGTGAAAATCTATTTTTAACACTGTGTGTCTGGTGTTTTTAATATGCTTCAAGACAGAATTGATTAACACCATTGCTCAGCATGTTCCTCTTAAAGCTGCAGTGTATCAAAGACAGTCTCTAAAAATATGGTTTGAAACCCACCCTGGTTTGACTGTCGCAAACATTTCACCAAGCTCGTTAACTTGAATGGTATTTTTAATATCGTTAGCAAAGTATTTCTACTTAAGCTTGCTTATTTTTAGAAGGAAAATTTCTGATATGGCGAACAGGAACATGGTTTGTGTAACATTAGCTACATGTTATTTGCTGTTCGATAACATAGTTACGCCAGAGACTAATGATATTAGGTACCCTTACATTTGTGATGATGTAGAGAGCGATACATAAAACGCATTACTGTTCTGATACATTGAGTTGTAGATGACTTCTTATTCGGAATCAGTTTGTGGTTCAAACATATATGGCTACATTAATCCATTATTGCCACATGCCGTGGTGTAGTGTTTATTGCTTCTATTAGCCAAGTGAAAGTGGAGCAGGTAGTCTGAGTGGAGGCGGAGACTAATTTGCATGTTCATGATTCCGTGTATAATAAATGAGGTAAGCGTGTAGAGTTAAATATTTAAGTCATTATAAGGCATGAAGAAATGATTTTCAGTTAAAATGTTTAAGTATGTCATTTTTATATCAAAGATAAGTTTGAAGTAATAAAATTAGTGACTGCCGGGGGACTTAAAAGGAAAAAAACGAAAAGAAAAGTTCACCCAAATGAAAGTTCAGTCAGTACTCAGTAACATATCATTTCGAACCACAGAAAGAAAAGTTTAGCAGAATGTTCTTGCTGCTCTTTTCAATTCATTTAAAAGTGAATACAGACTACAGTACAAGTGAATGATGACTGAATTTTCATTTTCGGGTGAACTATCACTTTAACCTCACCCCTCCTGACAATCTGCCTTTGTTTCTCTTCCTCTTTCTGACTCTGTCCATTTATATTAGCGTCTTCTTCACCCTTCCCCCTCTCCGCTGTGTCTTAGACAGCTCTTTTTTCTTTCTCTGTCATTGTTCTGTTCTTCACATTATATGCTTTACTCAGGCTCGCTTCTCTGTTCTGTCAAATTGATGTCAAGTGTGTATTTTCAGTAGTTTAATGTGCTTATGATTGTGGATGGTTAGAAATTGTGCCCAAAGAGCAAAACAAATTTAAATGTAGGTCCGGCACTATGACAAGAGCTTGGGGGTATACAAAAACACAGTTACACACACACACACACACACACATCCAGTGTAGAGATATTTGCTTGTGGTCTGTCACTCGCTGCTCCTTTACCCCAGGGGTTTTGTGTGTGTGTGTGTGGTGGGATGCCAACTGTACCAGCTTACAAACACACACTCATCTTCACATCTATCCATACACACACATCTCTGGCCCCGATACAGCTGTGTAGAGCACTCAGCAAGACATCAGCTCAAGCCTTGGGGCACGACACTAAAAAATATAGCTCAAACACACTTTTTCATACACGTTCACTTAGAGATCTTACAGTCTTATGTGCGCACACACATACAGAGTATATATTTTGTGGACCCACAGCAGAGAGCGATGGTGTGATGTTGGAAGAGGGGATGGGATAAGAGCTGGGCTTGGTGAACAAGAACACACCAGGGAGAGGCTCGCGAGAGGGGGCAATGGAGAGAGAGAGCTAGCGAGGGGGTGTGCGGCAGAGGAGATTGCTTGTTTTGAAGCCCCAAATGTCGCCTTTTCTTCCCCTTCAATTATTTATCTCGGTCTGTCGCTTCAGTTTTTCCTCTCCTGTGGAATAATAGGCCAATTAAAGGCTGTGATCGCCACAGTGAGTGACGTGAAGACTTCCTCAGATCCAGGCTGTCCGCACCACCACCCTGTCTGCTGGACCGTACTCATGCGGAACGTTCCTAGCTGCAATGACTGGCTTAGTGGCATGCTTAAATTCAGACGCAGTCATTTTATTTGGATATTTCTCACAAGATTTTGTTGTTTTGAAGTGTATGACTGTTATTGGGCAGTTGACAGGGCTGGAGATGACTTGCAAAGCATCTGAAAAATACTTATAACAACATTTTTAATTCTTATATAATTCAATTTCTCATTTTAATTACATTTTTTTATTATCATGGGTGCCGTTTTATGACCTCATTTTAATTACACTTTATGGAATTATTATTAATTACTTGACAAAATGCATTTTGGTTTTGCAGAACCAATTGCAAAAAGTTTTTAAAATGGTGAAAAACTATAAACTGTGGAATAGTGAACATTCACAACACCTAAATATTAAAAGAACGTTTTGGTGCCAATTTAAAATAGTAATAAAAAACTTTTTTTTTTTTTTTTTAGAATAAAGTTAATTACGCCTTTTAATGAAGAAAGTCACTATAAAATGTCATAATGCTACTGTATTATCTTAATTTTTACTTTATTTTCAAAATATTACTACTTTAATCTTGTAGTATTATGTTCTTTTTTTTTCTCTTTTAAATGGTATTAAAAACTGTTGTAAAATATAACTTTTTGACTAAAAACAAAATTCATGTCATGATTTGTAAACTTAACTTTTACATACGAATTACGATCTTTATTAAAGCAGCACTCTGGATTAAAAACAAACTAAATTAAACTTACAGAAATGCACATACTGTACAGTGAAAGTCTATGGTGTAGCTGTTGTTTGTTGTCCTATAGACCCTTCATTATAACTGCATAACTGTCAATATTTTGTTTACAGCTAGTAGCTTAGCTTGTATTTAACCCAGAATAATCCTTTAATGTTTAGTTAAAGTTAACATTAGATCTTTAAATATAAAAACTTAACAAGGATTATGGGTGTACCGCTCAGGGTAATGCGCTTTTTCTGGACTAAGAAGTATCTTAGAGTTACACAACTGCTGCATTATAATAGTAGTGGCAGGGTAAAGACGAGTAATGTGATATGAGGTGCTTTAGGAGAAGTCTGCGGTGCAAGGATAACCTGTGGAGATGTTGAGAGCCAGTGACTATGGGGGATTGCTCTGCAGTCTGGACGGATGTGATGCAAGAGACAAGCCGATCCACATCCGAAGAGGAAGAGAGATGGAGTGAGATATACTGTACAGTAGATATAGTGTGAAAAGTATCCCTTTTGGTTTGTGTATGACCTAAAGCTGGGAGTATTTTTCAGAATACCTAAAATTATCTTTTAAACAGATAAATATTCTTGAGATGCACAATTGTGTGATACATTGAGTGGATTCCGTTCATCATTGTGCCATACTGTGAAAGGCAGCATTTGAATCGAGCACTCTGAAGAGAGGTCAAAGGCCATTACTGTTTCACAGTATCATTTTAATTTGAATTCTGAATGTTGCCTTGAAATTCAGGCTTATAGATTCATATGCTGTAGCAAGCAAAACTGTCAATTTTGTGTTTAATCCATATTTATTTTTGTACTGCAGCAAATAAATGAATAAATAATAACAAAATAAATGAATAAATAAATCCAGCTACTGGAATCTGTTCCACCACCCCATGCTATGAGATGTTTTTGTAGTGGCTTCAAAGTATGCGGATGAATCTTAACCAGCATCAGTTTGATAAATATTAGAACCTGCTTGTATAAGAAACATGGGAGGAACAAAATCCAATGGCAAGCAATTCAGCTGCCAAAATCCGTTCCCCCGCCCTGTGCAGGGACATGTTGATGTAGTGGCTTAAAAGCGGTTGATTTTATTTTATATGAGGATGAATCCTGACCAATATCAGTTTATTAAATATTAGAGAAGAAACATGGTGGAAATGATGAAATCTGACACACAGACACACACAAAACAATGGTAATAAAATAAAAAAAATGTATTTTATAATTTAATCTAATTCATTTTATTTTTTAATTTTATTAATTAAAAAAATTATTAATTTAATTATGAAAGGACAGCGAAGTGGGAGAGAGAGAGAGAGAGAGAGAGAGAGAGGGAGGGACGGGATTGGGAAAGGTCCTCAAGTCAGAATTCGAACTTGGGATGCCTGTAGCACAACGGTACTGTATGTTGGCGCTAACATAATATCTGTTATTATGAATAGTTATTTATTCAAATTAATAATTTCAAGCGTTAAGTCTTATTATCTTATGTATGTGTATGTCAAATTACACTTTTATAAAGTCTTGAAAATGAAATGAAAATTCAGTGATTGTTTACTCACTTTGACATTGTTCCAATCCCTTATTAAATTTGAAAAAGTGTTTTAGTAGTATGCGATGGTTTGATGAAAAACAAACTGAAATGTAATGTATTATTTAACAAAAATCCTAACCTTGGCTTTTGGTCTTACGTGCACAACCATGTGTTCATGAAACTCTGATAACACAGCAGTTCACTCCAGTTGTTGGAATATACAGAGTGGTGCATGGGACCATTCAGTGTTACTCTTGTGTTTTTTTTTTTAAAGCTTGATTTCACTGACATTATAAGTATGAGCACAAACAAGTCTTGTTTTTTATTCTCCTTTTGTGTTCCAAAAAAAAGCATATATTGCATTATAACAACACCAGGGTTAGTAAATGACAAGAATATGTGATGTAACTAAAAAATAAGACAAAAATACTCATTAAGAACAGGCTCGCAATGCAGAAAACTACATAAGTAACATACTTCCCCCAGTATTAAGCTTTTAGCCCCTCCTCTCTGTCTTTGTCTTTCTATCTCTCTTTTATTTCCTCTCTTATTCTCTCACTCTGGGCTTTAGTTACAGAGCTGCTTTGATTCCAAGACTTTTAATCATCAGTGAATCTGGAGCACACGGCATTTCAGCCCTGATCCGTCCTTCTTTCTATCCTCCTTTCTCACTCTTTATTCCTCTCATCTCTTCGCTTCTTAAGTTCAGTACAGTTAAGACGCAGACCTGCCGCGGGAGTAGATCCACTCTCTTCCTCTCACCTACAAAGGCTGACAGCCGAAATGGGTCCGTCTTAGGCAATGATACCTGCGTGCAAGGAAGTCGGTGTGATGTGTCTGAGATGTACAGGGGCATGTTTGGAGCAATCTGCTGCTCTTTTCGAATCTCCTGGGCACAGCGCTGACGTGTCCCCAACACCCTTTGAATTATGGGTCGTGTTTGAAGTGTCAAGCCAGATCCCTGACATCGTATGATTAATATAAACCCTCTCCCTCACACACACACACACACACACATCCTCATATCTCTCATTCTTTGAAGTCGGTACTGAGAGGTGGTGGATGATTTTTAGGGCAAGTGTTGAACCAGTCTGATCTCCTCAGGCTTGAATGGTCTATGAAAGCCACGGACTGAAGTCGTCCCGTCTACCTTCCACGTCTGCGATTGCAGGATGAAAGTGTTTTTTCGCACCTTAATGAGAGTGGATACCGTGGGTGGCCGTCTCAGTCAAACCGCCTGACCTCTGACCCCCTACTCGGAGGATGAGTAGTTGCAGACAAACCCGACCGTGCTTGGGCCCGTCTTCTGCAGTTTTCCTCACAAAAATGCTTGCTCAACAGTGCTCGGATCCAATAATGAATACTAATGTTGATATCATTATATGCTGGATGGCGTATTCCGTCTGCGTTCGACAGCAGGGTGAGTAATGCGCGTCGTAGCTTAACTGCTGCATTCATTACCATGCGATCAGCCACGGTCCCCACCCATGCAATGTGTTAGGTAGTCTTTGATGTATTCTGATCCGTTCCTTAATTGGGGTTCCCCCCTCTTCCATCCGTCCATGCAAACTCGGTCAAGTCCAAACACCCCAGCGGGCTTTAATAATTAATGTGGCTGTTTACGTGCCGATCTTTTGTGTCTGCTCCCTTTGATAGTAAAGCCTTTGATGAGTAGACGACGCTTTCTGGTTGCCAAACTGACTTTTCCTTCTTCTATCTGTCTCTCTTGCGTCATCTCTCTTTCTTGAGGGGCGTATTTATATAACTAAGTTTTCCTGGCCCGTTATTGAGTTTTGAGGTGGGGTGCACTCTCTAAAATGTCATCTCGCGATCAATGGTTGTGTCTCTGTTAACTCTGACAAAGCATCGAGAACTTCCTTTACACAAAACGCGCAAACATCAAACCCAAGCTGCAATCAAAGCCTACGAAGTCTCTATCAAGGAGAAATCTGGGGTCTCCATCTCTGCGTTTCTTCTTCTTGGTGGGGTGCCATTAGTAATACATTGGAGGGAGGCCTTGAAGAATCGAAAGCGACAGGGCAGAAACGGAATAGATGAGTGAAGGAGGATGAAGAAACCAGGGGGCCTAGGTTGTGGGGGCCGCACTGAATCAGAGGAAACAGGAATTTTTGAGTTGAATTGAAGAGAGGATTTGAGAATATACATAGTAGATCAGACAAAGAACATCTCGAGATCAGTAGAAGAATGTTGGAGAGGGAAAAAAGGGCAGTAAGATGGAAACTGGTTTATGTTTAGATCAGTAGTTCTCAAACTTTTTGCCTCAAAGGCCTCCACTGTTTACTAAGCATTCAAATGACACCTGCATAATATATCATTAATATAAATTATATACTGCTTTGTTGAAATCCACTGGTTTAGATCATGAGGAAGAGAGTGATTGGTGTGTGGGGTGTGACAAAGGCCTAAACGAAGTATGCTAATGAAGAATTTAAATTATGAATGAGATTACGAGGTTTCTCCAGACCTTACCATGCTATTTCACACACACATACACACTCGCTCTCAAATATAGTACAATCCTTCTTTTTATGTTTCTGTAATCCTCAGACATCACACAAATCCTTATTCCTTCCTCTCTGCGCCTACTCATCTGTCTGTAACGCCGTTCGCCTCACTTCAGTACACATGCAAAATCCATAAACAACAGCACCCATAGCAGTGCCCAGTGTTCACGGTTTCTCTATAATTTTGTTATAGAACCGTAAGACTTGAACAACCTCAGACACTTTGATCTTCTGAGATACAGACAATACAAACACAGTGTATTAAAATAAAGGAATCTGTTTCCACATCTCACTGAGAGAGGATGCAGGAAAGCATTTGTTCTTTTTCTTCCATTTTCTTTCCTTTGCTCAGTTCACTCAGTATGGTCAGTAGCAAAATATAATGTTCTACATGAATGCAAGTGATATTTACAGTCATGTTTGGTATCATTTGAAATGTCTCAGTGGAACTGGTACAATGGTCTCAATCTTAGAAGTAAACTAAAATATAAAAAATATCCTAGTTTAGAGATATTTTACTTATTATAAAGGGTGTGTCCTTTTTTCAGTGTATTTCATGCAATTCACCATTTAGACTTAATAATGGGTTTTTCTTTTAGAGCAACAGTGTTGTTGTTGACCAGTTTGAATAAGGTTCAGCCTCAAACTCTAATTATTGTAAAATTATTCTAAGTGTACGTTATATAAAGTCATCATTAGAGCAAGTTGGTGAACTTGGTTCTTTGATAATGGTAATGACCTCTGGTTACATATAATCTTACCTTAATTGAGTGTGTTCAGATCTATGGGGACTAAATAATATGTTTGGAATGAGCAGAGTAGATACAGCCCCTTTAGAATATTAGTCAATTGCCCCCTTCTAATCACAAGTCAAATGCCCCCTTTTCAAAACTGATGAGTTTGTGAGTATGAAATCTGTGTAAATTAAATTTAAATTGATAATTGAATGATTAGTCTTATTATCAAAGCTGTTTAGTTTTTATTGTTGGGGGCAAAACATATAATGAAATGCAATACAGCGATGACTGAGAGATACAAATAAATGTCCTGCAAAAGTCTTATGTTTCTGATGTAAAAATGTATACTGACATAACATGATTTTTCTATATGCATAATTAAGTAAACCTAAGTTGTTTTAGTCAAGTAAAGTGTTCATCTTAAAATATTACTTATAATATAAAAGTTATTCTTATGTTTACTTTTTCAAAATCAGTCAAAAGTTAATAGCAAAAATGTGCACTATGACCTAAAAGTGGTCTTTTACTTGTTAAAAAATTATAAACTTATCAATCAGACAACAAAAATATTTTTGAGACCTTAAAAATTAGTGTTTCAAATATGATACAGTAGACTTTACAGGATACAAATACATTTGTGCTGCGCAATTCACATTTCAACAAACAAGAGCCCAGTTGGACTGTAGTATTATTTTTATGAGTAAAGAGTTGAGAAGTCAAAATGCTGTATCGTTAAAGTTCCTCAGAAACTGCTTCATGACTTATATAATGTCTGCTGTCCTTTAGATTCGGTTGAACAGGCTGTTCTCCAAAGATCCCTCAACTATCATTTCTTCGAACATTGTCTTGCACTTTTTACTTAATCTTGCACTTTATTTATTGAGCTTTCATCCTCTCTTTTGTCTCTCAGGTTTTGGCAACATGGCGGCTGTACCTCATGGCCCCCAAGATACCAACCAAGGTACGGTAGGCAATTACGCACCACCTGTCTGCTCCGTCTCAAAGCACTGCAGTAATCTGGTTTAGCATGACTTATGTAGCAAGATGCTCATTTTCACCTCAGGTGGAACAAACGTTCAACTTCCTGGAGATTCGGGCAATGAACACCCACCCGGATAATCAAGTAGGAAAAGCGTTTACAGGGCTCCAGCGTTTTAGCTTTTGTGGCCAGATTTTCTTCTCACTTGTTCTTTCCATTGTTTTGCTTCACTAAAGCGTGTTCTTTTCTTCATAGGTTGTCATAGAAACAGACAAGTCCACATATTCCCTGAGGCTGCAGTCTAATGACCACCTGGAACAGCTGATTAGCCACATCAACTTTGCTCTCTCTCGGATCTTCAACAACTCCATCTACACGTAAGTGTCCCAAGAACCCCACAGGTTTACCATGGTCCTGCCTAGCCAGACTTTGACTAAAGAGCATATTGGTCCACATTGCAGCTTATTCTGGTGAAAAACCACCCACTCAGACAAGATTAAACTGTCTGACTGACACGAAAAGCAAAAACTGAAAAAAGTTGTTTTTGCAGTGCATTTAGGGGAAGGTTTGTTTAAAATAGATTATACCACAATAGGCTGCTGTTAAAAGAATTACTGAAGTAATTGTGTGGAAGTTTTTGAGTATAGACTTCTTAAATCCAAAATATGTACAGTATTCATATTATCATATTATATTTAGTGCTGTCAAGCGATTAATCGCGATTAATCGCATCCAAAATAAAAGTTTTTGTTTACATAATATATTTGTGTATATTTATTATGTATATATAAATACGAACACATGTATGTATGTGTTTAAGAAAAATATTTTATGTTTATATATTAAATATATTTATATATAATACAAAATATAAGAATATAATTATATAAATATATATACATGTAAATATTTTCAAAATATATGCATGCATGTTTGTCTATTTATATATACATAATATACACAGTACACACACATATATTATGTAAACAAAAACTTTTATTTTGGATGCGATTAATCGCGATTAATCGTTTGACAGCACTAATTATATTACAATTATACTAATATACATATTCCAGTTATATATTTATTTCTCTTTAACAACTCTTTAACAAATCTTGTCGTTAGTAAAGATTTTAATTGTTAGTGCTTCTAAAATTTGCTTTATTATTGCTATATTACATTGCAAAGTGAAATAGATATGGATATCTAACTAATGTTGAATTTTTTTCCATTAACCTGAAAAATTCCATTATTATTTCATTTTTTTCGATTAAATCAAAACTGTGAAAACTATGTGCCCGGATTTTCAGAAACTGCTTAAAAACAGCCAATCATATTAAAGTTTGCTAGATCGAGATGTGAAATATGCCTCTGACAGTCAGCAAATATGACGTCTGAAACAGAGACTAGTCCTGTTGCAGTCTATATTTGCTCACACCATCCGAACAGAGATGCAAATCTGATTTCTGTCGCCTTTGCACTGTATCTCGTAGTGCTAATGTAGTTTTTTGGAGAATCCATAATGCTGCCTATAGGAGTCTGTATCTGCTAGAGCAGCAGGGGTGTGAGGTACTGCTGAGCAGTTAATTGAGAGATTTTCTCATATTCAGACAGGAGGAGATTAGTGCGATGCATAATAGTGCTCTTTTTCTGTCTCTGTGTTCAACTCTCTCGCTCTCTTTCCTGTTTCAGCTCTTTGGCCAGGTGTTCACATGCTGGGTCAGAATAACTGAGATTCTGATGCATTGTGAATCCCCCTCTCCCCCTCCCTCTTCTTTTTCAGCCCCTCCATCTTTCACGCAGATGGAGATGTTACTGACGGAAATCGGAAATTTTCTCCCAGCTCTGAGAGTTCGGTGGAAACGCAAAGGGCATGTGGTGAGAGAAATATAAGTACATATAGTTCATGCATCCACACAGTCTCATAAATATTTTTATTATACACCAGATATTCATCTTTCTAATCTCTTTTCTTCCTCTCACACCACTGCCGTTGTCTTATAGAGTATTTTGAATGCATGCACTTACTTTATGCCATCAACTCGGTTTTGGTGCGCCTTGCTATTTGTGACAAATTATATAACAATATTTGTTTTGCCAGCTGCAGCTGTAGACAGTGAAGGACAGAATAAATACACTGTGCCAAATACATAAATTAAGAAAACAACAAAAAGAATGATACAAAAGATCAAGTAAGAATGATAAAAGTAAAATAAAATCACAATAGCAACCAGTGATGGTGAGTATAAGAAAGACTATGCAAATTACTCAATGCCCTTCATAGCACAGCAGTCCTTGTGTTTGACTTGTTTTATATGCTTAAAGATGAGAAACAAAACAGTCTTGTTTCACGGTCTTGATGCAATAGGAGAACACTTTAAATTTCTTTTTGTTTTTGGAAAACAGCGCATACTGTAAACATCCCTACTTCCTGGCAGATGTTATTAAAATAGATGTCATATTGTCTGTGTAAATGGTGGAAAGAATCTTACTGTGGTCCACATGTGTTATCAAATCAAAAAACTATCTAATCAAAAAGATCTGTCTCTCTCCAAACTAGCTGATGATATGAATCAGGTGTGTTAAATAAAGAAGACATACAAAAAAGAGTTTTAAAGGAATAGTTCACCCAAAAATGATCCTTTGCTGACAGTTTACTCACCCTAAGCCCATCCAAGATGTAGTTGAGTTTGTTTCTTCATTGGAGCAGATTTGGAGAAATGTAGCATTATGTAATTTGCTCACCAATGGATCCTCTGCAGTGAATGGGTGCCGTCAGATTTAGAGTTCAAACAGCTGATAAAGCTCCAGTTCATCAATTAACTGTAATAAACAAAATAATCCACATCAACACTCCAAAACAGACTTTGATTTGAGAAGACAACAGGGGATGAACTTTTTCACTGGAGGAAGAATAGATTAACGACTGGTATTTTGGCCAGAAGTTAGAACACCTGACTGAGGGGTTTGTTTATTACAAACACGCAGCTTTTCACTTCACAATACATTAATACATACATTAACAATACATTGGTGGACTGGAGTTATGCTGATTACTTTTGGATTTTTGTGACATTTTTTATCAGCTGTTTGGACTCTAATTCTGACGGCACCCATTCACTGCAAAGGATACGTTGGTGAGCAAGTGATGTAATGCTAAATTGATTGAGATGAAGAAACAAACTCATCCACATCCATGATGGCCTGAGGGTGACTAAATTGTCAGCAATTTTGGGGATACTATTCCTTTAAGATCCAACAGTAACTTTTTATTCTTTAACATTTAGAAATAAATGTATTCACTGATGTTTTCAAGAATCCAGAAACCAATGAAGAACTTATAATGTGGCAATAAGATTTTATAAGTTATAACCAACTCAACACTACTGTACAGAGAAAAATAGATGTGCTATAACAATCATTGAAACCCTTTATGTGTATGAGTGTAGGTAGGACAGTTTTTTATTGGTAGGCACATTATTTCTTTTTCTCCTATTTCAGGAGGCTTTTCTGAGACATATGCAGCTCTGTGCGATTACAATGGCATTACCTGTAAAGAGGAAGTACAGTGGGTAAGAGCTTCCTATTGACCACAAAAATATCCTCCGCAAGAGAAGAGGTCATTTTCTGCATCCGTCACTGCTTTTATTGCACTCTAAATATGTTTTCTTCCTCTTTTTGAGTCTCTCTCACTCTTCCTCTATTTCTTTTGCTCTTTCAGGATGTGGATACCATCTATCATTCACAGGACAACAGGGAGTTTAACCTGTTGGACTTCAGTCACCTGGAAAGCGGGTAGCCACAAACTTTACATCTCATCTTAATATTCATGTATAATATTCATTCAGTACTGGTGGTTTAAAAGCTTCTTCATTTTGGAAGGATTAATCAAATGATAACTCTTTGCTTCAGTAATTGCTTCGTATTGACAGGCATTTCAATGATAACTGACACAGGCAATCTGACGTCAGCCACTGCTTTGAATGTGTGCTGAATTGCCACAGTAATAATATATTTTGCCTCTTTCCTGTGGCGTCCCTGCTGACTTCCTGCCTGGTTTGAGTCATGCTGTGTCTTTTTACATCCGTCCAATGGGTGTCAGGTTCCTTAACTGATTCCAGATCAGATTCTGTATTTTCTGCTGATGCTGGTCTGTGTTTGAAGTCTCAAGGCTGGTTCTCGCCTCTCTTCCTGTTGAAACAGGATTACATGTATATATATGACCTGTGAAAATTGACGTCAACTCTGCATGCTCAGCTGCACGACCCTACCGCCTTTAACACATAAAGAAGGAAATGCACTTAAAATTTATACTCTGGCTTTGAGAAATGATACGGTTCATTGAGCTCTTTGCTCAAGGGTAGTTCCCGTTATCTGCAGAAAAATGATTTTTTTTTTCCTGCAGTCACATGATGAAACTCTAATGGGAGTGCGGCCACTTAAAGATCATTTTTGAATTTTAAAAAGAGCTTTTGCCTGACAAGACAAAGTGCTTGTCATTTCAGATATACAGTTTTGAGTGGTTTTATTGAGTCTCTTTCAGATGATCAGTGTAATTTAGCAAAGGCTTTGGAGTTCCATCATTGACCACATTTACATGCATGTGAAATTGTTTAGTTGGAATTTGCCATATTTCAAATGCTTCATGCAAACATTTTAACAAAAGTTGATTAAGCCAATATAAATATTTCTAGAAATCAGAGAAAGGCAGATGCCATTTTTTTTCTTTATTAATCTACTTTTTTTCATATATTTCATATATTATATTATTACACATAAATTATATATATGAAAAATAAATTATTTATCAATTATAAATTATATAATGAATTATTTATAAATTCCTTGGATTGATTTACATATTATTTAGAGGGTATTTTGCAGTTCAAAGCGCTTTTGTGTGCTTGTGAGGATTAATGATGTGATTAAAATACTGTGTTTACTAAAGAAAATAATATAAAATGATAATATAATATAATATAGCAGCAGGAAATTAGCTGGTGCAAGCAGGTTGTTAGTTGGATCACCAGCTACAACGTACTGAAAACCAGCGTGACCACATTAAACTGGCATGACCAGCTGGTAGTGGTTTTTATATCTGTTCCAAGATATTCCACCAGCTTGCAGCTTCCAGCTAATGACCATCTTGGATTAGTTAATGACCAGCACAGACTAGTCCAGCAACCATATTCCATATGCCATCTTCAGTTGGATTTTCAACATAAACTAATGTTCATGCAAGTGTGGTCACTGGCATATGTCTGTGAAGGAAGGAAAGAGTTTATTTGTATTGCCTTTTTGAGCTGAAGATCAAGTATTTGCAAAATAAGAACGTTTTAGGCAGTAAATCAGCAAATGAGCCTTCATACCGCAGAGCAATTCAGCTGCTGTTCTTTTGTTTCTCGCTATTTGACCAATGGCCACACTTAGACTACAATCTCAATGCTTCATCTGACTTGAGGATGTTATGTCATTGATTTTTAAGCGTTTGTTCCATTAGAACATCTAGAGGAAGAGAGACGAGCGGGTGAGGCGGAGAAACTCTCATTTAGAAAGAGAGAACAGCTGAGTACACACTGCCTACAGCCTCGCTACAGCGTCCAAACAGAGAAATGACGAAGCTGCAAATGAGAACACAGCCATCAGCCGTACTCAACAGAAGAAACCCTTTTGCATTTCTTTCCCTCGCCTTCTTTTTCTCAGTGCAGTAAGATCCACTCTGGCTATAGGTAAAAAGGTTTTAGGCTCAGGGCCAACTTTAAAAGCTGTATCATAGACACATTGCACTGAGTAATTCACTGACCTGGCATCAGTTTTCCCATCGATCCCCACTGTCCCCTTCCCTTCCTCTCCTGGCTTTCCTCTCAGGGAGCATTTATTGCTGAATCTATCATTTTTCTTGAATAATAACATCTCTATTTTAGTCTTGAGGAGAGCTTGCAATATTATGAGGGCTTGCGTGAGGAAAGTGAGAACGCCTCTGGTTGTTGCAGCACTTTACTGAGACAATTTGTTAAGATTTTTCTCTTCTGTGTTTTTTTTTGTCACAGGGACCTCGCGGTGATTGTGGCAGCCATGGCGTATAACTCATGGTTCATCAAACTTTATTGCAAAGACTTTCGCATTGTAAATACCTTTTTATGACCATCTCAAATCTCCACTGTGTCATTGTGTCAATGCTGTTTTGGAAACTACTTTGATAGTTATACGATCATATTCTTTGAAGTAACAATGTTATCATACTTAGTATATGAATGTGATAATTCATTTAGTATCATTACCAGACAAAAGTCTGGAATAATTAGGTTTTTTTATGTTTTTAAAAGAAGTCTCTTTTGCTCAGCAAGGCATGCATTTGTTTGATGAATAATACAGTAAAAACTTAATATTGTGAAATATCATTACAAGTGCTCAAGAATCATCGCTTATTATTATACATTTTGTGGAATCCATCATTCAAAGGTTTGGAGTAAGTAAGATTTTAAAAAAGAATAAATTAATGCTTTTATTCATCAATGATGCATTAAATTGATCAAAAGTAAGACATTTAGAAAAAAAAATATTTCAAATAAATGTTGTTCTTTTGAACTTTTTATTCGTCAAAGAACACTGAAGAAAATGTATGACAGTTTGCACAAAAATATTGAACAGCAAAAACAGTTATTAATAACATTAATAATTGAGCATGAATAATAAGCGATAACTGCAGCATATTAGAATGATTTCTAAAGGATCATGTGATACTAAAGACTGGAGTAATGCCTGCTGAAAATGCAATTTTGCCATCACAGGAATAAATAACGTTTTTAAATGAATTAAAATTAGTGCTGTCAAACGATTAATCACAATTAACCGCTTCCAAAATAAAAGTTTTTATTTATATAATATATGTATGTGTAATGTGTATATTTATTATGTATATATAAATACACATACATAGAGTATATATATTTTTAATTTACATGTATATAAATGTATATATTTATATTCTTATATTTTATATTACACATAAATATATTTAATATATAAATATATTTTTCGTTTTACAGTATTTTTGAACACATAAATTCAGCCTATTATAAGCCTTTGACTGGTAGTGTATGTGTACAAATAGATCTTTGTGCCTAAAATTTGTATCCATATGCATGAGATTGCAGTCATTATGGTGGGTCTTCCTGAAGAATTTTCTCTTTTTTTCCTCTTTCTTTCTCACACACACAGAGTTCAGAGGTCGTAGAACAGATTCTGCACACTGTCAGTAAATCCAGCAGTCTGGAGGAGCTCACGCTGGAAAATGTGGGCCTTAAAGCGTAAGTTATAAATCTCTCTATTGCTCTCTTTCTGTTATTCATCACTCTGACCATTTTACTCTCTTTATTTTCATCTAAAAGTTCGTTTCTTGTTCTGTCACTGTCATTTTTCCCTTTATGCCATTCCCAGTCTTATTCCCCTGCCACATTCTTGCCTCTGTATTTCATGTCTGTCCCAGAGTGCAGTACTTTGTATTGCGGTTCCGTTTCTACTCACTTTTTTTCTGTCATTTAGAGATTTCCCACAGAAAATGGCCACTGCCCTGTCAGAAAACCCAGCATCAGTCATACACTCCATTAACTTGGCCCACAATACACTGGACAACCAAGGTACATGCATCAAAGTCTTTCTTTTTCTGTTGTACCTCTCTCTCTCCCCTCCAGTCTGTCTATTTACCTGCCTTTGTCTGTTTTTACACTCTCTGTATCAGCATGTGCATCTGCTATTTCTGTCTCTGAGTGGGTGTTTTTTTTGTTTTGTTCTTTCTTGTCTCTGCTTTGCTGACTTATTGTGCTATATCTGTTGCTGATTTGGAAATGGTTTCTTTTAGATGTGTGTGTGTGTGTGTACTCTGCTTTTTCTAATGTGTGTGTTTTAAGTGTACTGTAGAGTAAAAGTAACGTTACCATCTTAACTACTTATTAATAGCATGCCAGTATATGTATTCTCAGAATTGATACTTCCCCTTGACATCAGTGTAATTAGCTACTTCTTGCCAGTAGCTTGTGGTTTTAATGACTGCAGTTTCAAAGCAGCTTCCCTAACACTGATATGTCCTCTATATGCATCAGTGTCAGATTTTCAGACTGCTATCATGCCTGACACATGTCAGCGCTGATCACATCACAAGTGTGCATGTGTAACTACAATGTCAGTGTTTGCCTGAAGGTGCGTGATAATATGCCGTGTGTAAATTGGTCTGTGACTGATCTAATGCTTGTGAATGTATATTTCCTTACAGGGGTGTCTAACCTTATCCAGCAGGTGTGTCGGCTCAGTAAAGGCTTGCGTCTACTGAACCTCTCCAAGACGTCGCTCTCTTCAAAGGGTGTGTGCAGAAGCTATGTGTCCCTAGAGGTTTAGCGCCCTCTGCTGGTTAAGTCTATAACAACTATCCCACAATTACCTTTCACTAGAGGTCTGAAAAAGCATTGAGTAGAAGAAGCCTGTAAGGTTCATGTGAGATCATGTGTCAAATTAGCCCTTGCTGGTAGATGCCATAACTACACTAATATATATATATATATATTTTTTTTTAATTTACACTAACTTTTTAAAACTACACTAACTTTTTTTTTTAAATGTAAAATATTATTTTTAAAAAACAATATATATATATATATATATATATATTAATATTTACTATTTGATATATATATATATATAATTGTTGTCAAATATTTATTATCGATTATAATCATATAAAATAAAAGTTTTTGTTTACATAATATATGTGTATGTACTGTGTATGTTTATTATATATATATAAATACACACACATTCAGTATTTGTTTTGAAAATATTTACATCTATATACATTTATATATTTATATTTTTATATTTATTTACATATATAAATGTATTTAATATATACACATAACATATTTTTCTTAAATATATA
>SCHK01444829.1:0-11834 GCA_004124795.1 Poropuntius huangchuchieni
ATGAGCCTACTTCCAAAAAAAGTGGAGTGTTCCTTTAAAGATATTAGACATTCTCTGTGCAACCCTCGAAAAAAAGAAGCTGCTAAAAATGAACTATACCATTTTAAAACTGCTCTACATTAACAAAAAGGAATACATTTTGTCAGAATATTCAAATACTTTTGAATGGCCGTCGATGAAGACAGGTGCTTTTTAGAACCAGATGGTGCAGTTTTATCCACCAGCAGAAGCTAATGGAACCATTCTAACCAGCCAAACCTTGACTATGCATGAAAATATTAAACTACGATGTTTGATTGCAAGCATATGCTTTTTTGATTAAACATTTTTGATAGAGTTCTCGGTAAAGTGCTATCACTGGATGCCTGATGGGCCCTGAATCAGAACCAAGTTTAGTACATATTCAAATTTAATGTGATGTCTCATGCATGCCAAAAAAATGGCAGAACCTTGACATTTTTGGAGATACTGCCTTCATCCACCGGTGAATATTTCAAGATCCTAATTAGACAAAAGAGGGCTTTACCACTTGAAAATAATAAAAATCTGAGGCAGAGGTACAGGCAGAGTACCTACACATAGCGACTGTACGCAATGGTGATCTGTCCTGCTCTAAGAATTCTCAGAAAAAGGAAGTGAATGATCTTTAAACAAAACCAGCTTGAAATGAATCCAGCTGAGGCCTTCAGCTTATTCAACCCTTTGAGTGATTTTACAGTAGCCATGTGGAGGTTTTAAAAAGCACTACATAGTGAGTACATATATAATCGCTTATAAAACCCATCCCTTCTTCTGCTGAAAAGGTGTGTGGGTGTGGAGAAAAGCTTACAACGCTGCGTTGGCTGCGAAACAAGCCTTGAATTGAGGAGATGCAGCCCTTCATCAGCAGCCCTGAGGGAAAGTGGCGATGGAGAGGCACATCCTGTCAGCATGTAAGCCGTCTCAACTCTTTGTTTACACCGACCCGTTTAAACCATTCCAGGATGCGTGTGGCTGCCTCATCTGCATAATCTCTGTCAAGAGTGACAAAAGCTTCCCAAAAATAGCCAATGAAAGAGTCACAGGCTGGAACCAGTGCAGAGTGGAGGTCTTAGTGGTCTATAGAGTTGAAGAACGTGGGAAAAACATAACATTGGAGAATCTGATCTGTAGCCTTGCGTATGAGCCATTTATGTAACAGCGAGCCATTACAGTGCCAGGAAGACCATAGTCATAAATTAAAATAATAAAAAAAAATCTATTACATAATTAAACATAAAATGTCCCATATCTTGTGTATGCAAGGCTTCATCCATTTATGGTTTTCCTTGTAGAGCTTGAAGGATCTGTCATACAGTATCTTCTAACATTTCTCAACTTTCACAATCAGTCAGCGATCATGTTTGAGGTTTATTATTCCAGGAATCCATTGAGATTGTATTGTGTACAGGGATACCCAGCGCAACAGCACAGGAATAGGAGTTAATAAACAAAGAAAATGTAGTGCTGCTCATTGCGGGTATGGTTAGGACAAAAACTTGTAAAGTAGAAAAGATGCTTTTGATCATTTGTTGCTTTGTGCTATGTCATGAAGGAATTTACATGGAGAATTATCAGTTGCACTTTATTTTACATTACGTACACTTACATGTACTTACAGTGTACAGTACCTACCTAAGGGTTAGGTTAGGTTTAGGGGTAGGTTCAGGGTTAGGACCTAGTTATTGTAATTACTGTAGTAAGTACATAGTGTGTACGTAAGTAACAGGACTGTAAAATAAAGTGCTACTGAATTATCTTTAGGATTACATTTTTTTTCTTAAAGGAACACTCCACTTTTTTTTTTAGAAAATAAGCTTATTATCCAACTTATCCAAGTTTTACCATTTTCAAATCCATTCAGCCGATCTCCGTGTCTGGCAGTTGCACTTTCAGCATAGCTTAGCATAGATCATTGACTCTGATTAGACCAAAAGCATTGATCGCTCAAAAATGACCAAAGAGTTTCGATATTTTTCCTATTTAAAACTTGACTCTTCTGTAGTTACACCATGTACTAAAAAGCAACAAACTTCCTTGACTATTACGCCAGAATGAGAGTAGTTCCTAGCCATATCGGCCTAGAAAATCGCAACTTTTTATTTTCCGTCGGTCTTAGTACACGATGTAACTACAGAAGAGTCAAGTTTTAAATTGGAAAAATATCGAAACCCCTTGGTCATTTTTGAGCAATTGATGCTTCTGGGGGGGTTGAATGATGAGCTTATTTTCAAAAAAAGTGGAGTGTTCCTTTAAATATTATAGCTAAAAAATTGACTCTGGGTCAACTTGAAAGGTGTGTGTAAAACAGAAACGCAGAGGTAGATTTCTGGAATCTACGAATGTCTTGCGAATGTCAAAAAATGCATCGAACAAGTGCCGCATTAGTGGCACAGAGGAGCACTGTCAAGCTAATTTTCTTTTAGATTCAGAGCCAGCAAGACCTCCAATGTTCACAATCTTCTGTCACCAGGTCCTTCAGTGAAGCACAACTACAGTGGCAAGCCAAATGTCTGTGTGGGGGTCGAAGAGAACAAGGAGGTCTGATTTTAAAATTACAATCCTCTATTCATCCTTGATGACTGCTTGAATGTCCAATTACCCATCAGCAGAATATGATTGCTCAGTTTTCTTCTATTTTGGAGAGTTATCCTGTACATATTGCCTAGAAAAAATTAAAAATCATTCTGTGATCATCCCCAAATTTCAAAAGAAAAAAAAAGGCAAAGCCAAATGTGCCAATGTAGTGCAAGGCATGTTAGTGACTGGTGAAAAATGCCAAAATTGCTGTCTGAGTCTGACAGTATAATTGTACTTCCTTTCTGCAGCAATCCAACTAAACGTTCTATCCCCAATCTAGCCGTCATGGATGACTTATCTGGCAGAGTACGGGGTAAAGCTACAAAAACAAATGCTTTTGCGTGAACTTGGCTAATATCATAATAAAATTCTAAAGGCTAATAATACTTCATGATTAATGGGGACCCTGAGTAGACGCCTGCAATGCAAACTCTCTCAGTGACGAGTCTGGATGTAGGGCGACATCTGACGGCGTGGCACTGACACCAATCACAATATATGAGGAGCATGTCAGACTTGACAGCATGAAGTCTATTTATCTCATAGGATTAACAGCTATATAATCATAGCAATCATTACATTGTATTGTATAGTATAGTTAAAATTTGTTGAAAACTCTCAGGAGTCTACACGCTCAAAAAGATGAGACATCTCCATTATCCTGTTCTGCAACTGCCTGCAATCAGGCCAAATTATGTCTGAGACATAATTGTTTGTTGGAAAGATAATATGACAAAATGAATACCAGGAATGAGCTTTCCTGTCTGTACATCCGTTCTACACTATGGGCCGCTGGAGAACGCCATCAGAGACGAGGTGAGCCTTCAATACTTGTGCTGTTTCAGACACAATAACTACCTGAGTGAAGGCAATTAATTTCATATGTAAAGTGGAATTAAACCACTCCATCCAAAAGCAGGTAATTGGTAAATAACATTTCAGGCTATCACAGGTCTGGAAAAAAATATTCAAGAGTTAATAAATAAAACCTTCAGCCTTATCAAAGTATCAGCAATTGCTTTGCATCCACATTGGATTTTGATGGGATCTGTGAGTTCATCGTCAGGTTGCGCATTTAAGGCTGTTCGCTGGTAGGGGGTTTAAGTTGCTTTCTGTCAGCTGAAAATGAAAAGAGATTGCAGGCAGACCTTACACACACTCTCTTATTGAGTTTGAAGCAACACATATCAGAGTGATGAGAAGACACGATAGGAAACTTGCAAGAACAATCCTGAGAGCTGGCTGTATGTCACCTCCCTGACCTATGATGATAGTGAAACAATCGCCTTTGCCTCTCCTGAGAGGTCTGGAGCAAGAATGCAAGGTCAGCTTTAATAATATGATAACCTCAAATGAGAAATTCACAGGACTGATATCACCAATGCACCTCGCAAGGGAGATGGCCTGCAGTCCGCATGGAGTTCATGGCTCAAGGTCTTTCTACAAGAAACTTCTTGAATGGTTTATTTATTGACTGGATTATTTTTATAATAGCGCTACCACACAAAATATCCCACCAAAATGCCATCCTAATTCTCTAAATCAAAGCGAACACCTTGAAGTAGGGGAGGGCAATATGAGTAATGAGTAATTTTTATTTCACTGTAACTGTATCAAGATAGTTATTTTTGCTTTTTTAAATAAGCTCTTTATATCAAAATTTTTGATAACATAGAAATTTCACCAGTGTCAATATCACAAAAACTTAATACTAGCCTAATAAACACATTTAAAAAAAAAAAAAAATAACTGATGACATGTAATTAGTCAGTGATTAATAATGGGCATGCTAATTAGCAACTAGTCAATAGTGAGAATTGGTCCCTATACTAAAGTGTTACCAAATATTATTTTGACTTCAGACAGTAAATAACCTCTAGCAACCATCCACAATATCCTAGAATCACAGCAACGAGTACAAATCACATTTAACTTGTTTTGAATATCCCATGCTGTCTTATACTGTACCAGGTTATTGCATTACTAAAAATCTGTTCAATGGAAAGGTCATATAAATGCATATTATAAATGATTAACACAATAAGTCCCATTTGACTTAGAGGGGTACATAATTTGTGTTGATTATTCTATAATTATAAATACACAAAACAAGACTAACATAGATTTTCCCGTTTGGAAATCCTGCTGGTTGCACACAAGGGGCTAATTAGCTGTAGCAATTATCATGCTATCCTAGCGCTTATTATGACTTCATACTGGGCCCAAGGTCCATCGAAATTCAGGTGGTGGTTTGACTTTGAAAACTCTTTGCAGTCCGGAGTTCATGTGTTCCTTTTACACAGGGAGCCAGAGACTGGGTTTGTTTGGGCTAACTTAATGTGACCGTGAAGGTCATGTAATCAGCAAGAAAAAAAAAAAGGTTTGAGCTCAAGTAATTACTCAGCTCTAATTACAGTAGCTGGCTTCCAAGAAAGGTGGAATACTGGGTCTCTCTGTGTAATTTCACAGGCTCAGTTTGAAACTTAAAAATATGTCTGTGTATTTAATGAATGCTACATCACAGCTATGTTTGCAGTCAAGACACAGAAGATGACCTTTTGACTGGTAAGCAGCTTCAAATAACTTGCTATAGATTTATTCAAATTGGCTTCACTTTGTTAGTAATAAGATGGAAACAAACACTCTTCAAAAGACACCGGAGTGCCAAATAAATACTAACGTCTCTGTTTCAGAAATTAGCCTTGAAAACATTTTGATAAAGATGAAAATGGAGAAAACCTAAAGAAGTGAGGAAACAAATAATCAAAATTGAAAGCATAGTTTCTAATATTCTATCATCACCGACTGGCCCTCTGTTTTTCCAAACATTTGATTTCATTTCAAAATATCTTTTTTTATTTATTCCACAGAAGAAAGGACTGTAGGTTATACAAGTTTGGAATTCACTCTTTTGGGTGAAGTATCCTTTAAATCTTCAGAAAACTGCAAAGTCTTAATTTACCTCTGAAAACGACGGAACCACATTCCATAGTCCTTTTTAAAAGCACTGAAATAATTAATTCCCTGTTCTTACGACTACCATCTTAACTGTGTAATAGCATCTTCTGAACATGAAAATCTGTGCGACCGTTTTGTTGCCAGTGCTGGATATCTCATTATGGTTTTCACAACCTTGGCTGAATTACTTTACAGAGTTCATAGAAATCAGGGACACAACACAACTGGGGGAAAGACACTTTCAGCACATCTTGGTAATGTATAACATGTAGACATAGCCTATATTACAAGACAAAAAATGATGTACACCATTGCATATGTGCTAAGCAACTTGAAGTACAGTACTCAGCAATATTTACAAGCAGGAGAACTGTGTAATTTCTACACTACTAGCAACGCTATTTAGAACTGCAAACATGATGGCAGATTTGTATTTGTCCAGCTCTATATTCATGCATTACTTGAGCCACAAACCGAAAATCCACTCGTTGCCACTAAAAGTGAAAACTACACTCCTCACCTTCATCAAAACTTTAAGCTGACTAGGATAGGATCGGTGATGAATTAACACGCAATTATAAGCACAACTTAGTTCTTCGTAATATGGACCATACCCCTTGGCATCAATCGGACACAATTAACAGTAAACACTGGCACATCTCGCTCCCGATTGGCATTCAATCAATGATTTGAATTCTGTTTGTGTGCAGACTACGACATGGAATAGAAAGAAAGGGGTTCCGGTTTATTTATATGCATCAGGTCTTCAGAGAGCCTGGCAGTTATCAGATTTCATCCAACACACTGCACAATGAAATTGAGTTTTAAGACCAAGAGAAACCTTTTGACAGCTTTTTGTTACTAACCTTAGCATGGTCTCAGAGGGGGTAAAACTTTGTGTCGAGCGCACGGTGTGCTCTCATGTAATATAAAGAGGAGAGCTGAGCAGGCCAAGCTGTCATTGTGATTCTGACTCAATGTTCACATACAGCAAACTGAAGCCAATTCATCCCCACTAAGGTTTTTCTTAGGTATATGTAATAACCTTTTAGAATTTTTATGAAAGATCACTCCCAAAATGCAATGCAAGTAGCGTATTTACTAAAATGATTATATAATTTTTAGTTTAATGCATTTTAAAAAGCTGTACTACACTAATGACAATTCAAAGAAAAAACATTTTTACAATAAACAGATTTCCAAAATGCATTTGGATCTATTTTGCTTTAGATTTTAGGATGAAATGTGAATTATTTTGATGAGGTTCACCCATTTTGTTCGACAAGTAATGCATGTATCGTACCTAGAAAACTGACTGCAATAATGGAGCACTGTTAAAGCTTGTTGTGTACATTAAACCTTTAGCGTTCTTATCTCAACCATCTCCTCACTGCTGTGGCATTTCTGTCATATGTGCATTCATTAAAGTGCAGTTAGTGACAGCTTCTGACAGCTTTTCACACTGCTCCATGTGTCACAATGATACCTGTAGCTGTGATTTACTTTTTTTGATGGGAGCTGTTAGTGGAGGGAGTCAATTAGACTGCCAAGCTGTAACAGCTGATGACTAGCTACTCTTAAATGACTGTTTCTTGTATTGAAATAATCAGCACTGCATTCAGGGAGAGGGTCAGATGCAGGTGGGATGGGTGTCTTTACATTACATAAGCACGGACCGTGTGTGAGTGTGTGTTTGTTTTTCTCGAGCACACTTGCAAGGGCCGAAATATCCTCCACACAATTTTTGTTTCAGTAAAAACTTGTCACATTACACTTCATCTTATTTCTCAAAAAACATTTTAACCATAAATATGGATATTTAAGCATGTATTTGAATAACAGCGCTTTAAAACATCTTTATCGTTATGTTTTTGCTGTCATACAGAAGGCAGATAACCCTGACTCATTAAAATCTCATTAGGCAATCTTTGCCATCACTGATTTTAAATTCGTCACTGCCTGATAAAGCACTATGCATGCAGCAGACATATGTTTACTTCCATTATAAATACAATTCTTAACTAGATACACAAAGTTCATTGTGTGATTCACAAAAAGCTAAACATTCACATGCACCTACATTGGTCTGATTTCTTTGTATAGGCCTCATCTTCCCAATACGCCACTGGCGCAATATTCATTAGCAAGTCCTAATGAGCTTTTATGGGGTTGTTTTTTCCAGTAATTTTAATTTGCAGTATACAATACACTTTCAGATGCAGTGGAGGGCTATTGTGCAGCTTATTCAGGCATTATTAAGTTTTTTTTTTTCAGTCATCATTAGCATTGGCCAAGCCTGATTGCTGCACAATACGAAACACGGCACAGATAAAGACCCACCTGCACAATGTTCCCTCAGGTGCTTCCAAGAAAAACAGACAATTTGCATCAGCGGCAAAACTGGAAATGCCAACCGTGAACAAATCCGCCAACTCCAGAGGTAACTTATAATCATTCCGGCAACCTCAGCAGCAACGAACAAATGAATCAACAGCTTTTGAAGCACTCTGAATGTGTCAATAAAGATAAATTAGGGCTGACAATTTCCATATTGCGGAAGAGTTAACATTTGGAATGAAGATAAAATATGCCAGAAGAACACATTTTGTTCTTGAAGGGTTTGTGTGGAATCTAGGTTCTTTAGTGGTCCACCATGCTTCCGGCACATTAGCCTACTGTGGCACTATCATTTGTTATTTTGGCAGCTCGGCTGTCATTAAATTACTTCCAAGCTCGGGCTCCATCAGAATGGCAGTTTAAAGAGAGTCAGTACTCTATTAGGCTCATAATAGAGACAATCTCCACCGTTTTTATAAGTAACACTTTATGGGCAATAAAATATTTTTTTCTCATTTTTCACCCACTCAAAGAAGCATTTTTTTTTTGAACATTTAGCGCAGGCGTGTTTCAGTTTGGCATGTATGATTAACACACTGCTTTTTAATATTTTCAGATCATACCTGAGTACTTCAATAGGCCCTCAGGCGCCACACTAGTGGACGGCCCACAGTCTGTTTACTGAGGATCTTACACATGCTGCAGACTAGAAAATCAGCAATTCCATGCAGTCTTACTGATTAATCTGAGTAAACGGGCAGATCTTGGCTGGAGAATCTGCCCCCTGGACTTTATGCCGATGGTTTAAAGTCTAGCTATGACAAGTGGAAAGGATACTTTAAAAGAACATGCCAATAAGTGGCACATACTGTCGTATGTTTCCTTAAATGCTATTTATTTCACCAGTAACGGATGTCAGAAGCAAAGGACAAACTGACCTCCAGTCCTTCTAAAATCTCATCTCTTCATCAGAAGCACCCCTACTGCTTCTGAAAACAGCACAAGGACAAATTGTCAACAAATCCAAGGGGTTCCATAAGCCTTGTCTCTTTGCTACAAGCACACTTTCAAGTGTTCAAAGGAATGAGGGCCATACCAAGCTCGTTATCTCTGTTCAGAGAAAAAAGGCATAAAATTGCTTACTGACAGTGTTTTTAATGCATAAAGAATGACCTTAATAACTTGTTTCATCTTACGTTAAAACAATTTAGTAGATACATGAAACAATCTTTCAGAGAGTTTAATCTGGTAAGCTTTAAGCAGACATCAATGCTTAGGTGAGCGTTGTTTCTCTCGTGGAAGCCACATTAATACCCACTGAATGCGGTGCACAGAGGACCTTTAAAACACAAGAGCGCTATTAAGATTACAAAAGATCTTGAAGCAATCAAGAATTTGACCTGAAAAGAAAATTAATTGCCTGACATTACAATACAATTCTTTCATTTTCTGAGAGCTATGGTTTCTCTTGCCTTTTGTGTTGAGAGATTGCAATTTTTATGGCCTCCACAAAAAGGAATAATTCAAGTGTTTCATTTACAAACGTAAACAGTGGGCTCAGCCAGTGAGCTGGAAATATGTAAGCATTCTGAATTTGGCAGTGCTAATTTATAGTTCAATATAAAACTGAAATTTAGTTTATCGCTAATCCTCTTATTCATAAAAACTTGAAAAACAAATGCTACAAATGTTGAGGCCATTACTCATCGCTAAAGTTCACTGCTTAAGCCACTACTTAAGTTCAATGCACACCAAAGTTTTTCATCAGGAAACACAGAAATACAAAAGTAATTTAGTAATAAAGTCATTTTTTTTAAGAGTGGGAGAAGCTTTATTTTCCTCATAAATAACTGACAAGGTAATTTTTCTGCAGTAGTAAAAGCAATTAATGGACTACTAATGATGTGGCACAGAAATGAATAAATGCTGCATTACTATGAAACTATTCTCAGGGAGCTTTCACACTTTGGTTCTTTGATTGGAGTGAAAGTAGATTCACTCTGTGCATGTAAAGGTTCTGATCCAAAAAGTACAATGTGAAAACACACCCATGCTGTTAGGGAGAAGAGGGTGCAACTGAAGCAAACAAAGTGAGAAAACAGGCTCAAAGAGACCAATATGCTCTTCTTTAAAAATTCTCTCAAAACCTTACATATAAATTACAGCCTCTCTTTCATTATTTCTAATATTTGAATAATATTGGGGAATATGCAAAGGCAAATGAAGGCGGCTGGTTCTGAAAAGTAATGAATATTGAATTATGAGATGATTTCCTAATGAAGATGCTATCGTGGCAGAGCGGAACAGATTGTGGTAATCCTGAACGTCCGGCTTCATTCCACTGACCATTCATCACCCCCGGCCCCTGCTCTGCATTGAGATGGCAGCTTCTGTGGCCAAGGCGGCTGAAAAAATGAGCACCTAAGAAGACTTGCGAGTAAGAATGGCAGTGAAATATGTCACCTTTCACCTCATCCAGATGCCCATAATTCCAAAACTTTTTCACATGGAGGAAGCATGACAATCCGTTTTTCCTCCACCAGCACGAAACCCAGTTAAATATGATTCATGGCTCCTGTCAAGCCTCTCTTTATTGCAGATTGGTTAACCTGAAACACAGGGGGGTATATTTTAAATCAAAGCTTACCAGCACTTTTTTCCCATTGTTCCTTAATTAAAGACAGTTAATGCAGAACAAAACAGATGCAACATGTGCAACCTATGCAGCAATGCAATCAACTAAATACAGGCTCTGAACCCAGACAACCTGCATTGTGCAATTCAGTAAACCACTGCCAGTAGACCGTATGGGCTTAATTACTGAAACTGAAGTGTGCTGTTCTTTTATTACCTTTTGAATTGCATTGTCTTGTGAGAAAATCCCATGTCAGGGTTCATTCAGAATCTCTGCAGCAAAATGTAACTGATCAACGGAAACAAAAGTCTTTGTTTTAGGGCATGTACGAGATAACAGCTAATTAAGAAAAACGCCTGATCTTGCTGTGCCCCTTGGTTCAGGACTAAATCAGTGATATAATGGATTTTTTCCATTACTGGATAAGTACTTCACAAAGATTACGAAATTTTCATCAGCAAAATTATTCGACAAACATATAATACCTGTTCTAACATAGAGTAATTAATATTCACCTGATAAAACTGATGCTTGAAACAAAAAGAAAATTATCCATCCTTAACTGAGCAAGACATACTCGTAATCACCACACTATGATCTTTCTTTTACACTTTTACTGGTGTTAGTAAAATAACTTTTAAAAAGGAAAACAACAAAACACCTAAAGGGATAGCTCACCCCAAAGTGAAAATTACCCCGTGATTTAGCCATCCTAGGGGTATATGACTTTCTTCTTTCAGACACATGGAATCATGTTTATATTTTAAAATGTCCTGGCTCTTCTAAGCTTTATACCAGCGGTAAATGGGTGTTCACAAAAGACTGGTTTTCAGATCCACTGACAGTTATCAGAAGCTAGAGATGATGGTTTTTAAAGTTTTAAATATGGTTATTTTTCTTACACAAATGCATCAATTCACTTCATAAGGCCTTTATTAACCCGCCACAGCTGTGTGGAGTACTTTTTATGAAGGGTTAATTCACCACCATTATACAGCTTGGACGAGCAAGGACATTTTTAAATACAACTCTGATTGAAAAACTGCCTGAAAAACAAAGTCATATGAGGGTGAGTAATTTTTATTTTTGGGTGAGCTATCTTTTTATGCTCTGTTTTTAAGAGAAACCAGCTAAATACTGTATGTGAAGGACATAAGACAAGCTGAAAATCTATGCTTTAGAATGATGTAGGAAAAAGGGTCATCTTCAAGTCAACTCATCCTCAAATTTGTCAAGAGTCTTAAAGGTGTCATAGAATGAGATTGCAAATTTTCCTTTCTCTTTGGAGTGTTACAAGCTCTTGGTG
>SCHK01444840.1:0-14011 GCA_004124795.1 Poropuntius huangchuchieni
AAAAATTGTCAAAATGATTATTACAATATAATGTTGCGATTCCTAAATGCACTATTGTATTTAATTTTCTGCTGATTTTATTTTTATTTTATCAGGCGTTATAGTATAGAATTTTAACAGTGACAGTGGTCTTCACTTATAACATGACAATAATTGTCGGTACATATAAATATAGGTGCATTGTTAGAAGAAAAGAATCATTTAACAACCTCTATTGTTGATATTTTAGTCTAAGGGGATATTAAAATGAATCTTGGCTCTCTACTCAAGTCTATATGGTCTGCTTTAATTAAGTTTGGGATTGATTCTGGCTAGCTCAAAGGATACACTAAGCTCCATCTAACTTAAGTAGCTTGCCCTGCAGTCATTCACTAGACATCGAAATGTGTGTCAATATCGACCAGACATGGTTTGATGTCAAACACTGTGGCCTCTATTTAAAAGGCCATGTCTGATTGGCTTAATCTTTTGCAGTTACAAAATATATATGGTATTTATAAATATTCATGCACCCAGAAATGTATTCAGTCATTAATATTCATGAGTCTTATTCGTGAGATATGAGAAGAAGATAGCGTTTTACTTGTGTTTACTGTCATAGGAGAAGTTTTTATGCCTCTTATCAGTTTATGCATCCCTGATTTAATGACTGAGCAGAAATGCATCAAGGGATAGTCATGCATTCGTTACTGGAGGTTATTCTGGGGTACTCTGAATACTGTGAGGTAATTAATCGAGTTGTTGGGTTGCATAACTGAAATCTTCCCTTCAGTTCCTACTTACCATTTTAAATTAAATTTTTGCTTCATTTTATATCCGAATGAGATTTTTTGAGGTAAATGAAGGCACATCAGACTACTCGTTTCAACAACGGAGCTCATTTCTTCATCTCATCAAGTTCTTTTTTGTACCTGTAGGGAATGAATGATGTAAATTAGTCGCAAGAACTGAAATGGCACCTACTTAGGACATTCCTTGAAACTAATTAAAAGAAAGCATGATAAAACACTGCACTCAAACCTGTTAATTGCCAGTATCTCAGACAGGCTGCCAGAAAGGGACACAAGAACCGTTACGTGGAAGTGGCGCGTCTCAGATTCCTCAATTCATTATGAAGCGACGTGATCTAATTTCATTCTCGGCCTCTTGACAATTAATTGTCATATTGCACTTTTTCACACACAGTTTTAGATTTAAATTCACTTATTAGCCGCCTTTAAAGTGGTGCCTTTTGAGATGCCCAGCATTCCCTGCTTGAATATTCAATGAATATTTTAAGACAACTCATTTGTGTGTATTCATAGCAGCAGTAGGAGACATGAAGGCTTTGTGAAGACACTCTAAATGACCTCAGATGACTTCGCAGCTTACCTTTTTCTAAATCTCTTATAAGTTGAACAACGGCCAACCAATCCTCTGTGATTATTGTTTAAATATTTAAACGAGCAAGGATTGCTCTGGAAACTTTTTACAGATGCTTTGAATCTTCCAGACTCTTTATTTCCTGCAGGAGAAATAAACCACTTCTTTTTTTTAAGTGGTAAATGAAATGTAGCTTTCAGAGTACGTTGAAATATAGACCCTAGTCAGGTTAGATACCATATTGAATTTAAAATATTGTATTAAAGGTCCTAGATCATGTAATTTTCGCAATGCACAACTTTCAAAATTCACAGCCTCATTTTCGTTTCTGTCAGAAATGTAATATGGCACTACCCTGACTAAAGTCTATTTATTTCATATTATTAGCCATAATGTATTGCATTCCCATATGCTGTGCTAAAATTTCTTCTTAAAAGTGGTCCTTTAGGAAATACTGTGTATTCATGATGGAAAAATAGCATATTCTTTCACTGCTTGCTTCATCAATTTGACTGCATCTTGATTATATTTCTCTTTGCAGCAAATGAACTGAAACAGAGCTGGCCAGTGGACGCTCATATAACCCTCGACGACATGAACTGGGATTGTGGTTAGTGCTAAGTTTTTAAGCAGTTTACTGGTTCATTTTAAGACTGGGTTATGATTACAAAGCATCTCTTCTGTTTCAGACACTGAGTGTTATACGTACAGCTGCCGCTGTGGAGGAGAATTCATCTTAGAGAAGGATGACTTCAAAGAAATGGAAACGGTTGTGTGCTGCGATTCCTGTTCGCTCAGCATTGAAGTTAAGAAGGTTACATGACACTTTTGGATACGTTCAGCAAGATTCTTATTGGACTATTATTTAGCTCTTTTAAAACTGGACAAATTCTATGGACACACAGTTGATTTGAACAGAAAGTCAACCCCATTCATAACTGAATGTGGCAGCAATGGGAAATTATTTGTTTATTAAATATTTATTCATGAATTCAAAAGACATTTCTTTCTTAATACTCTTTTTTTATGGTCTCCACACAGATGTTCAAATCAACCACACTGTAAAAATCTTCCCATTATCCGTTTCTTTTCTTGTGTAAGGGCACAAGATTTTCACTCACATGTGCCTTACAGCAAGTGCATCACCAAATAACCAGATTTGGTTTCCAGAATTGGGTCACACTAGACTCTTACCATCTTTGGTTGTTTCCTCTGAGGTAGACGTGCTCTTTTACGGACCAGACGCTTACCAAAAGGAAAAAAAAAACTTTCTGTTTGTTCCCCAGCCCCCTCCTTTCACTCCCCTGTGTTTGAGAGGACCAGGCGGCTCAGTAACCTCTTAGCTCTTGTCAACTTTGTTTGCATGTAAATAAATGCACTTTTTTCCTCCTTTGACAATGAAGTCACAAACTGCCTCCACACATCACTGGTCGAAAAAGGCCCTCCGGTTAATGATGAGCTTTTCTTTGCCTTATTGTTCTCCGGTTCACTCAATTTTGGGGGGATCCGCAAGGTTGCGGCATTGGAATAGGGTCATGGCTTTATTAAACTTCAAACAGTCATTAGACTGTTTGCTAAAATCTGTCGTCCCACAGTAGAAACAGCTTGATCGGGGCAAAACCACGCTTTTCATCAATGTCCTGAGGCCTGAACCGAGGCTAGACCTGCCAGTGGACCGGCAATGGACCGAACTGTAATCGACTGTGACATCAATTACGGATAATCTCATCACTTTTGGAGAGTGGGCTTGTCAAAGCTCTAATTAAGTCCTCGGTTCCCCCTATATGTGCAGACAGGATCAACAACACATTATAGTGCAATGATAGACATCATCATTCTATTTTTGAGGAGATCTAACTTTTAACCTAGCGTGCACTTGTGGGTCTGGCCAGGTATTAAGACTGCTGTGTTTGTTTGAATGATTATCCCTTTACCTCTGTGTATATGACTGTAGAATATGCAAACCAAATTATATTAATTCACAATAATTTGCATTTAATTATTTAATGTTTTTTTTTTTGGTCACTTCAGTAAACTTTTATATATATCTATATATATATATATATATATATAGTTTCGGTCAACTAATACAGTGTTTCATAAAAATTAGATCAGATTTATTTATGCATATATAGTTTTAGGTTGAGAAATGAGAAAACTAGGTTTTTTCTTTTATTTTTAACATAATCTTTGCAATATATATTCTACTGGCTAATGCAGTATGCAAAATACAAATTTTTTTTTTTTACATTATTTAAAATATTGAAATTAATTGCCATTACCTCATCAGGACAGTGGGTGCAATAGTAATATATTATTGTGATTTTGTGGGGGGAAATTACATCGTAAACTATTTAAGTGGAACCTTGGCTCTCTCTTTTTTGGTGACTGTTCTCACGTTATTGTCCCCATTGACGTCTGTGTGAACGGTCACCTGAAACCTTTGTCAAAGCAAGCAAGACTTTCACTGATCCTGGTTCTTGTTCACAGGTAGTTTTGAAAAGAGTTCCCTTTAATGCAGAGCCTTCACTTTTTTTGAACGTACTTTAATCACCTTTTAGCCCTCATGGTTTCACCTTTAATGCAGACAATCTCAGTTGCACAGAAGAGGAAACATCTCTCCATCTTTTCAATTTGTGTTATTGTATATCTGCATTTTACAGGCTTTTATGTTCCTGTTGATGCAATGATTGATGAGTAAATCTGCCCCAAACACATGCCATTGATTTATGCAGAAATTAAAGGGATACTCCACCCCGAAATTCAACATTTTCGGCAGCGTAATGTCACTGTTGCGCCATTTTGGAAAGCAGACACTGGACACACATAGCGCTGCTATATGCGCTGCTAACAGATTTGTCCACCCAAACAAACTAGAACAATGTTTTGAAATTGCAACAGTGTCTAGACACAGTGTTTAAAAATGACACTCTTCACCTTAAAGGTTGTATCATTTTGCCTCTATTTTTGGTGGATGAGTTCTACTAAAGATGTTTGCGGGAAGCTGACGGCTCTATGCTTGTGTTGTGGTTGTCTGGTTTGTTTATGACT
The DNA here is from genome assembly GCA_004124795.1 of Poropuntius huangchuchieni. NCBI lineage: Eukaryota > Metazoa > Chordata > Actinopteri > Cypriniformes > Cyprinidae > Poropuntius > Poropuntius huangchuchieni. The sequence continues at coordinate 4,414 of SCHK01444840.1, forward strand.
GGGAATATTTCAGAGAGCCAGAGGTTTACTGCCTATCCCATCATCCTATCCATTCAATTGGCAATAATGCTAACAGCCCTCATGCAATGCTAGACCTCTGTGGTTGTGCGTATGTGTGTGAGAGAGAGAGAAAGAGGAAGAGAAACCGACCAAGTGTTATACAGTTCTATTAAGTCAAAATATAACCTCTTAAAATACCTATGAAACATTATAGGTAAGTTTTATTCCTTTGATTCCGTTGTTTTTTTATTTGTTTTTTGCTGTAATAAGTAGACCTAAGCTATGTGCTTGAAATAGGAATTGGTGTTTGAATCATGACTGTTTTCTTTTAAAGGCTATTTACACATTTGTTGTGAAAGCAGTTGCCAAGGGGAGTCACAATGCCACAGCGTCCCCGATGTGCTCATAGACTGAACAAGTGACAGGACTGGTGCACCCATGAAGCCACCGGGCCCTCAGGTGCCCCCACCCCGCCGTCACAAGCCCGGACATGTCAGGACCTGGTTTTAAAAATAACTTCTGCTTGTTAATCAAGCAAACCCGCCCCCAACCACTATGCCAAAAACACGCACCGTCCTCCCTTGCCGATAATTATGTCAACCTGCTCGTCACACACCTTCATTTACCTGTTTTTTAATGTTAGCATGTCATACAGGTTGGCAGACAGATGATTTCTGTGTTTAGCCAGATAGACTTTGAAAAGGCGCAGCGGTAATGTCTCAAAGGAGGCGGACTTGCTAATAAATGACTGCAAGTTGAATTTGAAACGCAACAAGGAACTGCTTGGCCATGCGCAGCTTGCTTGGAGATGCAACTTCATTGTTTGCCAATCTCTTAATTGGTTATTGGCCTTATAGCTCCATTGAGGGAAACCCACTAATTTGGAGTGAGAGGCAGTGGGTGGTAATTGCAGACACTGTAGCCATAGATGTGTCATTTTGAGGTGTCCACCACACCTGAGCTGCCCGTTTTGTTCCCCGCCCTTCTATTTTAGGAAGTAAGTATCGTCTACAACTTCCGGGTCCTAAAAACCCATCATGTGGTATCGATTCCAAGTGAAATGGGAATGCCTGCATATTTTAGGCCGTGGTTGGGATAATGAGCTCGGCCCTTTATTCCCATCGCCCGTCGCTCCTGGTGATGGAATTAGCTTGAACCAAGCAGAGCGGAAATCACTCTCAGCTTTATGAATGACATCCCAGAGGTGGGAACGGATTAGTCTTCTCACTCTCTCCCTCAGTCTGTGTGTCTGTCTCTCTCTCTCGCTGCCTCTACAGCACCAGGTGGCTTTTTTTCCGGGCACAAAGGTGTTTCGCTTAATCCCATTACGCTAGTGCTAAATCTCACCAACATCAAAATTACCCTCTCCACCGCTAACCTTCATATCACTTTGCTTCTCCCACCCTCAGTTCACTTTTCGTCCGCTCCCTTTCTGAGTGATTGGAAAGGTGGCTTCACCTGAATGGAGGGAGAGATCTGCAGGCAGCTGCTGTTTTAGCAGTCGTCGTTACCGTCGCTGACTCACAGCGATTGCCAATCCTGATCCAATTTCGCCATGCTGGTGGCCCCTTATTCCCTTGTCCAATAATGTGTCTGCTGGAAAAAATCCCACTGCTCCAAATCAAGTCTAATCCTAGCTGGAGACCTCATGTCAATCTTGTTCTCCAAAAGGGAAAAAAACAAGACAAACCCATACATCTGGTCCCGCCCCAGATCTCTCTTTCTCTCCTTTTCTTTGGCCTCTAGGGATGGCTTTTAAGTCCCCCATCTTCTCCAAAGAATAGAGTAGGGATCACGCAACATGACCTACCAGAACCTTGATATCACAATATTGCCACCCTTGGGCATTGGGACATAGGTGCGGATTAAGACTTTGCATAATAAGATTACACGCTGACTGAATGATATCAAGGGACGATCCATATGTGGCAAGCTGGCTCTCTGTCGCCGGCTCATTGGCGGGTGGTACAGCTTGTGGAGAGAGGTGCCTGGGAGAGCCGCTGGGAATCAAATGGGATTCAGATTGTAAATGAGTTGGCCATTTGCAGTCATAGCTATCAGCGACCGGATCTCTCCTAGTTCCACATTTAAATGCGAGAGGTTAGATCAGCTGTCCTTTGTGTGATTACCACAGTGACCCGCAATGATGCCCAAGTCTACTGGGACTTTCTACACTGATTTGTATCTTCTGATCGCAGATGTTTGACAAAGACCACTTGCTGGGTGAGTCTTCCCATTCTCAATGAGCAGAAAAAGCAAGTGAGATGTTCTGATTCTATGACTGTCACTGCTTATGCGCTCCTTAACTTCTTACCTTTGACTTCTTATTCCTTATCGAAGAAAAGTCCAAAGTGGTCAAGAAAGCTGGTAGAAGTTTCTTTTGTCCACAGAATACCTTGGATGCCATAGTTCAACAGTGACGGCCCCTGCTGAGAAACCCCTCTATCCCAGGAGCTGCTTTTCTCTCAAGAATCTCACCATTCATGGCTCCCCATTCCCGCATCTTCAAAGCAGCATTCCGAGAAAATCCCTCACATAAAAAGATACCTCTCCTCATGAGCTGATGATCCAGGGGTGTCGAGCAGTAGTTCCTGTCCCACTGTGTGCTGTGGGAAATGGATGTGTCTGTCAGCTGGATGAGATCAATAAGCACAAGGCCACAACATCGACCTGCTGCTCTCCTAAATGACTCCATGAGCCCTTGTCCGCTGTGATGGGCAGTCAGGCACTGTGGGGAACTTAGGGAAACTGGAAATGCTTCAAGCCAGGGGTTCCCAAACAGAAAAACATCCTTGCTAGTATTAAACAATACTTTCCACGCAGTGTAGCAAATACAGACCACACTATGAACGAGGCCAAGTGCGTTGTCAGGTTGTGTCAAAATGCTGGACAAAAAGAAAACTATAGAATGAAGTTAACTAAATGCCAACAGGGGTTCAAGGTAGTTTAAATAGGCTAAATCTAAAACAGCATCTAGTGTCCAGAGTTACATTCATATTTGTCTTTGGTAGGAATACATGATATATTGGTAATATTGGCAATATCCGTTACAATACAAATATTTAAAATATCAAACAGATATTTTCCTTGTTTTCACATTTACTTTTGCCATAAGTGTAGTTATTCTTTAAATATACTCATTTAATCATTTGCTAATGCCAATCTCAAAATGAACATCCATTTTTTTCATACTGTGCATTTTCATAATGTTGTGATGCCTAAATTTACTTGTAGCTAGGCCGGTAGCCAGCTATGAGGTGACCGATGCCCGGACCCCTTTCCACTTAATTTGACACTTTAGAAAGTTAAAGTAGGACGTGCAGTTTAGCGTCAGTGATATCTTTATATCATCTTAATTGCCAAAGATCTGAAGTAATTTCGGTTTTATTTATTTTTTGTTTTTTGCTTGTTTTAATAGCAATATCTGGCAACACTGCATTGCCGGCATTTAAACTGAGAGTAATCAAAAAAGCCCATGGACAGGTTAATGCTGACACTGATATCTCATTCGGTCAGAAATGTTATCAACGTTGTCAAAACATTAGCATTTAATGCTAGTAGGCCTACACAGATCTTTAAAACAAGTAGGTTCCAGAATGAAATGAAATATGCAAACACTAGCCATGTAGAAGTCTATGCTATGTCATTCAGTTGTTAAATTAGTTTATTTAAATTAGATGTTAATTAAAATAAATCAGTAGTTAAATTTTCACAAGGCTTGCTAAAAAAACATTCATAAGAGCATTAGACAAACTTATCTATAATATATCAATGATTATTAATAAAAACTGTAACAGTAATATGTATTGTTGCATGAATAATAAGCAGCTGATAAAATGATCCACCCCTAACTATAGTAAAGTTTTAAGAAATTTTGATGCAATAAATAGGGAATGATTTAAAAATGATCAACCCTCCAAAATAGAGAAAACATCTTTTACACTTATTTTAAAGTGTTCATCATGTATATATTTAGTTACATAGCACAATTCTACAGTTTTCTATACATTACTGCATTGTAGTCATTTTGCATTCAATATTCGTCCCTCAAAACAGAGCCTCCATAGAGAGACCTATTCCTTAGGCTGCTTAATGAAAACATATCCGTTATCAGTGCTAATAACAGCACCCCAGTCATAATTGTAGCATATAATCACAGAATATGTGACACCTGCCTGTCCAGAATCAAAGCTGCCTACCGCTTATGCAAATACAACAAGATAGTTCTGTAGATCAATCCATGAGCCCCCACCAGTCAGACTTCCCAGGAGGTTTGTGTGACTGATAGCAATCACTGCCACACAAGCATACGACATTACAGACTCAAATTAGCAAAGCGCGGGAGAGAGAAAGGGGATTAGAGAGATCCTCAGTCCCACCGGCCCAACTTACAAATTAGATATGATAATCAAACAACACGGATCACAATTGGATTTGATGACAGGGGTTTAGCGAAATTTAACTTGTTACCCATGGTTGCACGCTCTAATTTGGATTTTTGTTTTTTATTGATGGTGGTGATTACGGCTTCTTTGTTTGTCTGTCTTTTTGTGTTACTAAATGTAAGTTGAAAGCACTTACAATGTCTTCTGGCTGCTTGACTTTAGAAGCGGCAATGCTTTTGCATTACTGTATCCATATTTTTAACTGTCGATTCTCAGTCATTTTTTATGCATATCAGCATTTTTTGCCAAGTATTGTTGATTCTCTAGCAAAAAAATGTCTGTTGCGGTGAAATTATATTTTTAAAAGGATGACCATTTTCAGTAACTACTGTCAGTTTGATTAGTTCAGACTAATTTTAACTTTTATCTGTCTTGAGTTTGTGTGCCTTTTTAAATTATTCATTAAAAGGTCCAATTAATTAATTAATTGTTAGTGGAAACAAAAGCACTCTTTTGTCTGTCTAATTTAACCCATTTCCTTCCCTCAGTTTTTATTTCTCACTCCTCAGGCCTGTAAGCTGACCCAATTCAACAACTACTAGGGCTTTCCAATTGCATAAAAACAGCTGGCATTCAAATTGGATTCCCGGTCTAATTTCCTCTAAGGTAACACTCATGTCTGTCCCATCTGTCAACAGGTGAGAACCAGAGCTGAGGCCGAATGCTCTGGTGGCTGCCTGCACAAACAGCTTAATTCAATAAGGTGATGTCAGTGTCAGCCAATGCTTATCTACTGAATTCACACAAGGTGTCTGGGAGTTTAAACAGTGCTGTTCTGAGCAAGGTGGGAAGCTGACACCTGCCTTTCCAATCCCTTAAGACAACAGTAAGTACCTCACCTGCTGTAGTCGTGACCTGACAAAAATTTAATCACATCCTAAATAAATAACCTGATTTTATTACAGCGTCAGTTCTATGTATAGCTACAATAAAATGAATCAGTCAAACTTTCCTGATTCTTGAGTTGTAAGACCAACAGATTGCAGCATTCATGACTCGCAGCTTCTCAGCTCCTTTTTGTCAAAGCAGTCAGGAGTTTATTCCCAGTTAAGAGCAATGAGAGAGAGTAGAGCGAAAGCCTCTCGTCGAAAGAAAAGGCCCGAAACAATTGTTTTGATGACTGATCTGTGGCCCAGACTGTCATCATTACCCCCCATGAGAGGGACTCCCACCCCCTAAAACAATCCACTCTGGGCTAATGGCTCCTACGCATTTCATTTGTAAGACACTATAGAAACTCTGCTACAATAGGCTCCATCTTGAGAGGGCCCATCTGGGTGCCTCTTAGATCCTTTGAACAGCACGGAGGGTTGCTGACCTAGAAAGCCATCAATAAAAGACAATCCTTGGGAGGACAAATTGAAGAGCGGTGGAATCTCTCGTCTTTGCCTTACTCAGCTTGGAGTTTATGGGTAAGGCTGGTGATATTTGGCCACTGTACTGTTGCTTTACTGTCATTCTTTGGCCGTCAGGGGGTTAAGTTGTTTCTGAGGTGAATTGTATGGTGGCTCCTTGGCGGGAGATTTGGAACAGGCTGTCACCTTAAGAATGCTGAAGTGAAATTGAATCATTTAAAAGGATCGTTCACCCAAAAATGAAAATTCTGTTGGTAATTACGCACCGTCATGTCGTTCCAAACCCATTAGACCAGTGGTGCTCAACCCTGCTCCTGGCGATCGACTGTCCTGCAAAGGTCAGCCCCAACTCTAATCAAACACACCTGAAGCAACTAATTAAGGTCTTCAGGATCGCTTGAAAATTAAAATCAGGTGTGTTTGATTAGAGTTGGAGCTAAACTTTGCAGGACAGTCGATCGCCAGGAACAGGGTTGGGCACCCCTGCATTAGACCATTGTTCATCTTCAAAACGCAAATTAAGATATTTTTGATACAATCCGAGAGCATTCTGACCCTTCAGACTGCATAGACAGCAATGCAAATACACACGCATGTGTCGTGGTACACCTGTGAACTTGTGTCAAAGACTGACACAAAAGAGAAGAAATGTTTGAATAAAGGAGTTATTTTTGTTTTGTATGAATTGTAGATTCATAAAATTACGGTTGAACCACTGATGGACTATTTTAATGATGTCCTTACTACCTTTCTGGGCCTTGAACGTGTCAGTTGCATTGCTGTCTATGCAGGGTCAGAAAGCTCTTGGATTTCATCAAAAAATATCTCAGTTTGTGTTCTGAAGATGAACAAAGATCTTGCGGGTTTGGAATGAGATGAGGGTGAGTAATTAATGACAGAATTGTCATTTTTGGGTGAACTATCCCTTTAAGTGGTTTCACCCCATTTTTCCAAACCGCTCAAAATTAGGCTGGTCAAAATTGACTGGGCTTTGCAGGAATATTCTAGGTGTAACACAAGTTGAAGGGATAGTAGGATTCTGTCATTGTACTGAACCAAGTATATTCCTTTAAGTTGCCACATTCGTACCTATATTAATCTATTTTAAGCGTTTACCACTACACATGCTGAAGTTGTATGTGCTTAGTTTTGTGTTTTGTGCCATGCTACTGTTGATATTTGTTAGCCACTTCAATGGTCAAATCAGGCTTTGATGTGCTGGACCACATTATTGACCTCAGAAAAACACCCAGCGATGTCGTATCGCCAGTCCACTGCCAAATAACAGGTTTTAACCACCGCCTGTAAATGACCAAATGAATATGATGAAATGACACAATAAACCACACATCTGAGCCCATTGACAGTCTTTCAGTCAAACGTACAATATACATTGTAATTTAAGCTATTGGCCCGTGGGAGGGGAGCTAATTGTTCACTTTTTTGGTCAATAATCAGAAAAGGTCAGTGGTGGAGCTGTCACTGCCTTTCACAATGCCAGCCAGGCAACAGATGTTAATTCGAACCATTACTGTCCTATCGCTCGGCGAGATGAGTTCATGACAAACAGCAGAGCGCTCTCCCATGCCGAGAGAGAGACAATCCAACAGACTATAATTACCTTCAGTGCCATGAGACTGATGGAGACAAGCCCTGTAGAAAAGGACCCATCACCTACCTTAGATATAATATTTTACTACCTAGTAATTTATCCATCATTCCTGAAAGCACTTGGGTCCTATTGTTGTCAGAGCAGGGGAATGAAGGCACCGGCGAGGACTTCAATCTCTGAAATTACACCGTTTTGGAGACAAAGGCGGGATGGAGGGAGAAACAGGGAAGCCATGCTTTTGGGTGGCACTTTTATCATTGAGTGGCAGATAGTTGAACAATCAGCAAGTCTGGGGGCAAAGTGATGTTGAGGCAGACAGTGCCTTTTGTTTTTAGGCTGAATCGAAATGGCTTTGGGGCTGCAAATGAAAAGAGACATTTATAGCATATCAAAATATAATTTTACTGTAACCGATTCTGTTATTTTGAAAGGCTTGGTCTGGAGGGGGAAAAAACACGAGTTCTCTTGGAACTGATCATATTTCATGCTGAAGTACGATAGCTGTATTTCCAGTGTGTCAGGCTAGACGTTAACATGCAACACACAGCTTATCAATTGCAGTTTCATTCCTAGGCAACCTTTTTGACTCTTCACCTAATGGTTTGGCGAAAGATGAATTGTATTTGATTATTAACATTTTAGTTCCCTAATTGAGAACTATTGACTTAAATGGCATCTAAAGAATGTTTTAATGCATTCAAATGTATCATCATTTACCAAAAGCACGTGAAAACTCTCAAGATAACATTCTAATGAATACACTAGTGTAATACATGTTATATACTGTAAAATCATTTGAATTCATTCGTTATTTAGTATGTTGTTATGGAAAGAGTATTGACATGAAATATATTCTGACTTGCAAGTAACTCTTTGTGCAGATATAAGCTGTAATATAGCATTTATTTTTGTGTATACTGTATATTTAAGTACTCTCATATGCATAGGCTGTGTTTGGGTGAGTTAATTAACCCTTAAACAAAGGGCTTCAGTTTATGGGTGTTCATTCACTGTTCAGCTTCAACTCAAGTGTCTTTCAGTATTATTTTCTTGTCATATTTTCACATCAAAATTGTTCCTCCTTACAATCCACTCCTTCACCTTTTCCTGAACCTTTCAATCCAGATCTGGCCTTTGGAGCGAAACTACCAGAGTCGGTATAACGAAGAGCCACCAGCCAAGTCAGTGAATCCCACTGAAGAGGAAGTGCATCTTCTGCTTGTCATTACAGCTCGGTGATGTTGCTGGTTTTAATGACCTCACTGAGCATTCACCACAGCCAGGGGGTCATACAAACCCATGACTCTCCAGGAAAAGCCCTCCATTAATGGGAAGAGGAACAGAGGCACCCGGGCCGCTTCAGTTCAGCGGACAGATGGGAGGCCATTGTAAATATTTTGATTGATGGAGGGTGGGGTCAAGGCGTAAACCTTTGTTTTCCATATAAATGGGGAAGGCGGGAATCCAATGCAGGATGTTGGCTTGTTTTTGATAGGCCTCCCATTCCTTTGCATGGCAGAATGCAGAGACACTGAAGGTTAGAGAAGGTTTCCATGGATCTAAAGGCGGTTAAGAATGTTGCGGACATATTTTGTGTATCTGACCTTGTTTTATTGGAAAGTTCCTGCTGGTCTGAGAGAAATATCCTGTAGCGGAGATGTCTTTGAGAAAGATTTGGGTTTAAAAAGTGACCGTATGGGTAATTGTTTTTTTGTTTTTTTTCCTTAACAGATTGATCTGACCCAAGGGATTGGCTTTTTCATCAAATTAGGCCTGACCAATGTGATTTTTTCCTTGAGAAAAAATCCTTTTTTTCTTTCCCAAGAGGCATCAACAAGCAAAGGGTCCAAAGCAACAGGTGAATTTAGCCCCTCACATACACTCTCACACCTTCCTCTCCTCCCCAAACAGAAAAACACTCCTAACTGGCAATCTGCAACAGTGACCAGCCCAGGGATCCAAATCAGCCTTTACCCACACATTACCTTAATGATGTCACAAAGGAATGCCCCATGGTCCTAGCCTCTGATTGGCCCCCAGCTCCTCACAGGTCTAATCAGGAAGTGTTGGTGTTAAGAAGAGTGGCTTTGCTAATTTAAGGTGTTATCTGCGAGACAATGGCCTGTTTTGTTATTGCATTAGAAAGGTGACAAGTCCCAGGGGCTCTGACACATCATCCCACACAC
>SCHK01444845.1:0-10090 GCA_004124795.1 Poropuntius huangchuchieni
AAATGATCTTTTCTCACACCATTCTAGGACCCCTTTAATAAAATTCATTCATATAAATAATATTTCTCATTAATGTGCCCTACATAATGCCTTTTTTTGCACACAGGCCACTTAAGCTTACATTCACTTGTGCTATCAGTGATGCTTCTCTAGTACTTGGATTTAGATCGGGAAAATGATAATGCAGAATCCTGGAGAATTCGATTCAAAGTCTTTATAATTCATTAGATAAAATGTCAAGAAAAAAGTTTTGAAAGAAAAATCCAGATGTAATACCACATTCACTTTCATACATTTTCTCATATCTTCAATAGCATTACTATATTCTAGTGCCTGGGGTGCACATGTATTGTGTTAAGCAGGATATTACCTTTTTACAAAAGAAGCTGCTGACTGTGTATGGATCTGTCCCTGAATATCCTAGCATGATATTTCAGACCAACACTCTCTTTATGATAAAGCTGAATGACCAGCACAAGTCTTGGAGGTTAAGGGACCCATGCTGTGACTGTGTCCAGAACCCAGCATATGCTGTTCTGTCATGCTGTTTTGTCAGCATGGAGCATTAATCAGCCATAGCTCGTGTCTTTTTGTGTAATTTAGCATGCACATTCTTCTTTCTGTGTGGGCTTGTGTGTGGGTTTATGTGCATCTGAGAGGTGGGCAGTGAGTTTATGTGGGTGTGATGATATGGTCATTTTTTTGTATGCCTCTGAGCAGGTGAAAACTTGAGAACATTTAACAAAATTCAGTATTCCACAATGTGTTTTCAATCCAGTTTAGTTATTTGATGGTACTATATGTTGTTCCTGTCTTTAACTTGGTTTTCTTTTCATTCCCTTTCAGCGTCTATCGTGCGGATGAAGTGGTGGTGTCAAATGGAGCCATGCTCAAATGGTGAAGAGTGTAAAGTGTTGCCTGACCTCACCGGCTGGTCCTGCAGCTCTGGGAACAAAATCAAAACTACCAAGGTGAGTTGTAAGGTCTGGTCTATAGAGAGAGTCCACTCTTAGAAATATATTAGCGGTCTGACAGAAACCACACGCATGTCAGAGCTTCATTGCCAGATGTTTTAGGCAGAATGTCCCAGCAGTGATGCTTGTTTGGACTGTAAATGCATCAGTTTTCATCTATTTATTCATTGCTAACTCTACCTGTCATATGGAATATCATCTAAAGTGCATCTCGGCTTTTCTTCCCCGCTTAGGTCACGCGGTAAAGCAACACTTCTGTGGACATGTGATGACAACTCATAATTTCACACAAGCATATTTTAAAATCAGACCTGCAAATGTCAACAAAAATGCACGCTCAAGCAGAAACATGCGAACTGTGAACTAAGACTGTGAAAAGAGTTAAAACCAAGCAAGGCGTTGGCTTCACAAAATATTTCTAGTTCAAATAAATGCTGTTTTTTAAACTTTATTTGTCCAGAATTCTGAAAAAGGTATCACAGTTTACATAAAAATATTAAGCAGCAACTGTTTTTAACATTAAAAATAATAAGAAATGTTTCTTGAACAGCAAGTCAGCATATTACAATTATTTCGGAAGGATCATGTGACACTGACTGGACACTGACTGCATCACAGGAATAAATGACACTGTAATATATATCCAGATAGAAAACAGTTATTATAAATTGTAACAATATTTCACAATAAGACACAAACTTTTGAACAGTAGTATAGTATGTTTTCCAAAATATCATCTTTTGTGCTTCACAGAAGATGAAAAAACAGTCATACAGGTGTTGAAGGACACAAGAGTGAGAAATTGTTGATTTTTTTGAGAGAAATATGCTTTTAAATATCTTTGGAAATCACAGGTATGTTTTGTTTTTATTGATTAAACCATGTTGCATCATAATAGGAAAATCGGTTGTTTCTCAAATTGTAACCAAGTTAACTCTGATGTTGTTTTTGCACAGCAAAACTTCTTCTGGGGTTCTGATTTAGACAAATATTAAGATAAAGCTCCTACCAACAGACACACACACACACACACACACACACACACAAACACACTGCCTGTCTCTTCATTTTCATCTGACTGACTTGACACACCACCTGCAAGTGGAGGCAAGTAAACATGGAAGTTTGGAGCAAAACAAGCCCTGTTTGATATGGAAATAGAACAGAGGAGTGTGAGAGTGTGTGTGTTTATCTGGATGTGTGAGAAAGACAGATGGAGAACCAGACTATGCTGGAGCCCATGTGCTCCTGTGTTGTAGGTCATTATCATATTAGAGTTTATTAAAATTTTGATTCCTTTTTTTTTTTCCGGGTTTGGGGAAGTAGGGGGCTCAGCTTCAAATTACGACTGTAAAAACAGTGAAATTATGTATTAGTTTGCTTACACAAACACATGTTGGGGATCACTGCAGGGTCCAGTCAGTTATTAATTCACACCAGGGTCACCGCTGACTGTTTTGAATGATTTATCATGAGGCTCATTAAGACGCATGACAATTCACAGAATTAATTTGGCGGTTCCAAATGTAAAACTCTGAGATTTTTTCAAGTGTTAATGAATAAACATTCGTTATCGAGGTGCCTCTCTGTATCGTTATTTAACCATGAGGAATGTGGGCATTTTTTCACCTTTTCGCTCTGCAGTGCCCATAAAATTATACCTGACAGTTTAAGTGGCAAGAGGGAAGATGAATTTGAATGTATTTCAAAATAAACACATTTCAATTTTAATGACACAGAACTCTCCTGGAGAGAGTAATTGTTCTGTGTGGAGATTCAGAAAACAGGGTATTACTTATGCATGCCGTGCCTGGCATCAGTCCCCTGGGGAGGGCCGGCGTTCTCCTGTAGTGTTTTAGAAGAACCGAGGACAGTGGATGTAAGTATACCTGCTTGAATTTAAACGATGTTGACGTCCATAATGAACTTAATGGTGGGGTGCTTGAGTTTCACATTCACACTCTTCTGTTTGCGTGGCATTGTTAATAATAAGAGTGCAGCTGAATAACTCGATGTGCCATTGTTCGCATACTTTAAAATAAGGAAATGAGGAACTCATGCCAACACGCTATGCCAGCATCTTATTACATCCAGCAGTGAGCGGAGGAAGACAGAGAAAATTGTTTGGCTCTGTGGGAAATAAAAAATTCAAATTACAAACTATTTTAGACCAGCAATCTACCATTACCAGGCTCAGGTGAATCCGTCTTTTTGGAGGAGAAAATTAGCAGGAATGGATGTGGGGGCAAAACATATCCAAAATGTGTGTTCATTGGTCAGATAATAACCAAAAATCCAAAAATCTTACATCATACTCACAGTGGGACAGAGGAAAGGAGGGAAAGGAACTCATCACATCTGTGTACTATTTTAAAGAGATAGTCCACCTATAAATTAAGATTCTGTCACTGTTTATTCATCCTCGTTTCCAACTTGTACAACTACCATCAAACACAAAAGGAGATCCATGCTGCTTTTTTCCATACAATCAAAATGCATTCACTTTCGCTGAATGACAAATGATGACAGAATTTTCATTTTTGCGTGGACTGTCCCTTTAAAAGTAAGTGTACAAGACCTTTCCATTGTGAAAAAATATGTATATGTATTTATGTATACAGTATATATAAAAAATCCAGAACTGTGGCAACGTCTCCAAGACATTTGAAGAAACATACCTACAAAGCTACCTAAAAAAACTGTGCAAGTGTACCAAGAACAAAAAATGTTTTAAATGCAGGGTGATCACACTGATTTTTGTTGCAGAAAATGGAACTAATGGCTTTTTTTGTTTGGCTAAATATCTCCAAATCTTCTCAGGTGAAAAAGCAAACTCATCTGCAGTAAATTTTCTTTTAATTACAAACTGAACTGTTCTTTTAATTGCAAAATGAATGTAGTTTACAATTAACTGTAAGTACATTATAGTGTAGATTTAGAGATTTGGAGAACTTCTTAGTTGAGAATTGTGCAGTCAGTGGAAATGAGTCAACTGTACAGATGCTTGGCATAAGTAATTGAGCAATGATGTGCTCCATCTGTTTTGGGATTTGTCTTTTTGTGTGATTTAGAAAGATGTATCCGAGTTTCCATACATGGACTGAGTCAAAGTCCAGAAATGTATTCTATTTAGTATGTTTTTAAATGCACATTTTAATCATAAAACTAACTCTTATTGATGTGTAGAGCTACACAGACAAAACTGATTGGTGGATCATCTTTATGAAACTGTCTTGTTTTGCTTCGCATCTGCTGGGATGTTCTTATTGTGAGTGAATGTGATTTTGCATGTGGCTTTGTATAGTTGAATAGTTGGAGTATGCTTATTATTTTAAAGTGGAATTTTTTTTTACAGCCCTATAGACATTTTCATCAACACTTCACAGCACCAATAATTACAACACTAAACTGAACTCCATGCACAAGAAATGATAAATAAAATAAAAAATAACCTTATTGAAAAAGGCTTGGGGTGTTCTAACCTAACTGAACATGTTTGTTTGATTATTTATTTATTTATTTCACTATTACCTTAAAATTGTGCACGTTTTAACTAGTTTTTTAACTCCGACTCTATAATGAGCTGTCTAGGATGCTTTTGGGTGATTTCCTTTTTTTGGCTGCTCCTTCTGATCAAGTGTTTGGGTGTGTATGTTTGCAGCTGAGAGATACCTGTCTTGTTTGTGTAACTGGGTGTGAGAGGAGGCTGTGAATTAAGTGACGCGAGAAGGTGAAAATGAAAGGTGAGAGCGAGTCTTGGGTTCGCATAGTCTATCACCACAGGAACCATGATTAAAAAGCATCATGATGGTTGGCATTTTAAAAACCAACCAGTGAGATTTGAACAGGTTGGCTGGTTTAGCATTTGTGTATGCCTTAAACATATTTCAGATTTGGAAATGTCTGCTTTTCTTTGAATTATTCAGTGTTACCCATTACTCGATTTGGAAAGTGATTCTGGGGAAGTTTTAATGCTGTATTGCATGCACATTTCCAAACAGCACACATGTTGACAGCTCCTGACTTTCTGCTGGTCATTAATAATTGTGATTGAGAGCAGGGTTGTGTAAGAAGCTCCTGATGTCAGGTTTAATTAGAGTCAAAAAGAGGGGCTTTACCAACAAAAACAAGTGAGTCCACATTGTGATCAGTCAGCACTCATGATGCAGTTAAACACAACAAGAAAGCAGACATTGTTACATTTTTGACCCTGTTAATTTTTTTTAAAGGAATAGTTCATTTAAAAATTAAAATGTGAAAATTTACTCACCCTCAGGCCATCCAAAATGATGAGTGTTTCTTAATCTGAACAGATTTGGAGATATTTAGCTGTAATCATCACCAATGCAGTGAATGGGTGCCGTCAGAACAAGAGCTGATAAAAACATCACAATAATCGGCATGTTTGTAATAAACAAATCTATCATTGGGATGTTTTTAACTTCAAAACATATGACTCCTCTATTCATAATATTGTTTTCTCTATACTGGCAAACTATCCTTTCTAAGATCAATTATTTAATTTCATACATGAGAATTTCAGTTAGTGTTTTCTGTATTTCTTTTGAATCTTTCAGAGAAAAATACCAGCTAGTTATTTTCAAAAGGATCCAATTTGCGATCTCATTTGCCGTCCTTTTAAAGTGTTATATAAATGACTTTTTGTAATGACATTGAGACTTGCAGAGCAGACAGAGAGCCTCACAGGAGCGTTTCAGACTTTCCAGACCTAGAATTGTCTCTCTGAGCAAATATCAGTGCAGTTAACTCTGTGGCAGTGAGGAGGACATCGCTGCTTTTATCCTTCAAAGCTCCAGCGGCTTCATTGTATGAGAAACTGCTTTGAATTCTTAATAGCCTCATTTGATGGACCTCAAAGAGCTCAACAAGCAACCATCAGCATGTGTGATATGCTTTTTCCAACAATTTTTCTGAAAACCTCAGTGCTTATGAAAACCTTTGCCTTTCCAAAGAAATATAAAAAGCACTGGAGGTTGGAAGTGGTAAAAGGTAGAAATCCTGTGTATGGTAATTGACATGAAACACTACAGGAAAGTAAATGTCCTGTGGTGTGACATGACCTTCCTAACTGTGTTTAACTGCTTTTTTCTATTGTAATTATTTTTTCTTTTCTGTTATAATTATTATGCATGCTGTTTTCGTGAGCTCATATTACTAACAGACTGTTTCAACTGTTTTAACTAATAGAGGCAAAAGTGTGATTAAAAAGTTCTTTAGTGACCCACGTGTACACTTTCCCTTATAAAATTATGACACTGATTCAAAAGATCCATGGACATGTTGTCAACTACCCATATACATGTGCTTCAATTACAGATGGAATAGCTTGTTTGAGAGATTTGATGGTTTTAATGGCTAACTTATGTGGCAAAATGTCCAAAAATTGGTAGGTGTTTTATAATGAAGTAATATCACACAGGCAGAAGGGCTGTGATTCATCCATATGCACGAAGCTGCA
This sequence comes from Poropuntius huangchuchieni, assembly GCA_004124795.1. NCBI lineage: Eukaryota > Metazoa > Chordata > Actinopteri > Cypriniformes > Cyprinidae > Poropuntius > Poropuntius huangchuchieni. The sequence goes on from SCHK01444845.1 coordinate 6,454, forward strand.
GTGGGAGATATTGCTTTTATACAGTTCAGTAAACAAGAAACATGAATATTAGGCACAGTATTGTCAGTTACTTGCTCTGCCAACGAAAATACGAAAATCAGTCAAAGCAGAATCATTTCCTATGGTGTCCCTGAATGAGTGCTTTTGAATGAATCAGCTGAGTACATGATACAGTGACTCACTCATTACAGCAGGCACATGTTTAGCTCCTAAATTAATAATTATGGTAAATGATTCAAACATAAAGACAGTGGCTATATATAGCTAAATATACATACATCCCTAGTAGGCAAAAAAACAAAAAACAAACAGTATTTAAAAAGCTCAGTATGTCTTTATTTCTCTAAATAGCCTAAATAAATAAGGTTCTGAAGTTTGCATCTGGTGAACACTTTATTATCCCATGAGGCCATGGGAGAGGATTGTGAATGGCAGAAGCAATGCAACTGATGCTAGTAGGTCTCATGACAATAATAACATGACAAAGCCCTATGTCTGGATTACACATACTATAGAACATTTTTTTTTAATGGTCGCAAAGTACTTATTCTAAAGAAGCAGCTGAAGCAGCTGCTCATAGGGTACGCAAATTCAGACACAACCATTTTCTGAATGAATCAGTTCTTTTGATCAAACTTGTTGAGTAATGGTTTAATGAGTCACTTGTTTTTAATGAATCAACTGAAATAATGATTTGGTGATTCACTTATAAAGACAGTCACTTGTTATGTTTCTGAATGAATTCATTTTTTAAAGTGCCCCTATGCAGTGTGTAACACAGCTCTAAGTGAACGAAAACATCCTGTAGTTTTAAATCGGAAAGTGCACCATGTATAAAAGTATTGTCTCTCAAAAGAAAGAGTCGACTCTGAATCACTGAAACGAGTTATTTTTAAAACGAATCCCAAGCCGTTTCATGTAGAAGTCAACATGAAACATTAGCATATTTCCCGCCCACTTGTTGCGCGCAGACCCGGGAACACGTGAAAACTTTCGTCTGAATGAAAATGCAAATTCATTCTTTGCCACTAGGTGCCGCTTTTGGAGCATTAAAAAATAGCTGTTTCCCTGGTAACGGCTGTACACAAAGTGCTCACAATCCCTGCTTTCTCAAGCATTACAGGCCAATCACCACAGATTAGCGTCACGCGAGGGGTTTGGAAAAATGAATCGTTGAGGGAGTCGTTTTTGGGAGTTATTGAGCAAGTAAGGTACAAATAAATGTATATTATAAGACAATAAAAGTGTTTTTTGACATTGCGTGCATGTCAACCTGTTGTTGGGGACTCCCAAAACCAAAATATGAACCTTTCATAACCCATAATAGGGGCACTTTAACAAATTGGTTGAGTGAATCATTCAGTGACCCGCCCTCTCTTGAAATGATGCAAACTTTGGAAAGAAACACTGTGAAATCCCCACTAGTAATGCACAGACAGTTTTAAACATGCAAACACAGACAAGTGGAGTGATACAAACAGTGAAAAGTCCCAGTGCTGTATCAGCCAATCAAATCTGAGCACGGAAACTATTGTATAATGATGTTGAAGACTGGAATTAGATCAGTTTATTCCACAAAAGAACTTTTTCAATTTGGCAAAAACCATACTCGCTCAGCCGGTCAGAGATAATGCTGATATTTGCTTAAGATTTCCTTGTATTCATTTTCCACTCTGATATTCTGTAGTCAACTGTTTGAAATTCCACTAAGGCTCCACTGAAGGTGAGGGCTAAAGTTCATCCTCTGCTGTCCCATGCGGAGGACTGTAAATGTAGTGATCTGTATTCACTCAGGCTGTAGTTAGAGCCTCCTTTCTGCATGCCGACAGCAACACGGAGGCTCTTATGTTCACGGCTCCCTGCTTAAAATGCTAGAGCTGGATATTCAGAGTGAGTGCGTGCTCTGGCCCTCAGCTGCTTCGAGCAGAGAAGACTATTTCTGAATGTAAAGGACAGGTAAATGTCCCAGCGGGTGTCAGAATTTCCACAGTGTCCTTCAGTGTGGACTGCCTGCCTAGTACACATTCAAAGACCCCCTTTCCTCAGGTCCATTCAAACGACATGATGCCCCAATATACAGAATGGTCTTAATAGGTCTTGTACCATTTAATGAAGGTATATTTGAACAACGGAAAATGAATTTGATTCAGAATATTTAAATGTCATGGTATTTTATATGTGCATGCACCAGCATATTTCAATCAGGCTTCATTAACTTCAGTAATAAATCCACAACTTTTAAATATTGCTGCAGCCAAAGTGATGGTCTATTAGTTTTTCATTAAACATGTAAATTCTCAGAACACTTCAGTTAAACCTTGATGACTCAATTTGTCAAAATATTACTGAAGCCCAAAAATAATCATAAAAACATCATCTTTAACCAATCAACAGAAGAGTGGACAAGAATATGTAAACAAGACTGTTCCTTTGCACTTTCCCACCCATTACGTTCACATTAAATTATTGTTTATTGTAAGTCAGATACATTTGTAACATCATTCTCACCTGTTTTGAATTCATTTTATTTATGTAAAACATTTCCTTCACCTATTTTTACAGCTTACAGAAATCATGCTGAAGACTTATTTGGTTTTAGTATCACCACCAGAATTCATTTTGTATCTGATATAACGTTCCAGAAAACGGAGGAACATTTCCGGACTGGATCGGTCATTCCATGTACATGTGCTCCTCAGCATTTTACTCACAGTCGATGCACAAAGTGTCTTCATTAAACTTGCTTGATGAGGATCAATCCACTTCTGAAAATCCACATGAACAGGAAGACAGTTTCACTACGTACAGTAGGAGAATTAATATGTTCTTCCGGAGATATAGGAACATCCAAGAATATAACAGTTGATGATTATTTCAGGCAAGGTATAGCTGGTTTGAGTGCACTCCACACAAAGGGATACGGGTTTAATTATCCAGGACTCATTGAGAGGAAACAAATTTGACAAATGTCAAACAAAAACAAAACAACGAAAGAACCAGCAGTGTTCAACGGCCACAAAGATTTCTTAGAAAGTCTGGTGTCCGTGTTAGTCAGAGACAGATGGATTTATGAGCAGAGGACTCCATTTCAAGTCATTAAACACATGTCTGTTGGTTTAGAGTTGAGAAAACTTAATTCAGCCTGTCATCTTGGATGTTTCCCTGAAAAAGTACAATAAATAGCTGGATGAGTCACATGGAAACAATCTGAGAATGAGTTTCATCTTTGAATACTTTGCAGCAATGTATCAAACAGACTAAATAAATGCGATTGGAATTATCAGAATTTATTATAAGTTCACAAATGTACCATAGTGTCTACGCCTTTGAAATCCAAAATCAATCATTTTATGCCTTGGCTGAATCACAATTTTGACAGAAAAAAAGAAGGAATAAAATCAAAAACCTTCGTAAAGTTCCTCCGTTATGAGCTTGCAGTAATAATACATCTGCTACAAGGATGTGTAAGGATGGGTATTCTGTAAAAAAAAATAAAAATAAAAATAAAATAAAGAATGTAAGAAAAAAATTCACATCTGCTTTTATAGAATTGACCTTATTGGTTAACTGAAGAAACACTCTGATTCTCTACTTTTATTTAAAGGGGTCATATAATGGCCATTTTCCACAAGTTGAT
>SCHK01444849.1:0-10209 GCA_004124795.1 Poropuntius huangchuchieni
GCAAAAGAGAGGAGTAAATATGAAAAGTAGTTAAAGGAAAAGTGGAGAGGAGAGGCAAAAGAGAGGAGTAAATATGAGAAGTGAAAGGACAGGAGGAGAGGAGAGGAGAGGTGTGACAAGTTAAGTGGGCAAAAGTAGAGTAGGAGAAAAGAAAGCATTAGAAGAGGCAAAATGAGGTCAAAGGAGAATAAAGGAGGCAAGAGGATAGGCAAAAAAGAGGAGGAGAGAGAACAGAAGGCAAAAAGAGAGACAGAAAGGTGAGACAAGAGAATGAGAGGTAACAGGAGACAAAATGCGAGCCAAAAGGAGAGGAGAGAGAAAAGGAGGTGAGCGGAGAAGAGAGGAAGGGATGAGAAGAGGCTAAGGGAGAGAGGAGAGGAGGCAAGAGAAGAGGGAAAAGGAGAGAATGTGAGATGAGAGACTGAGATAAGACAACAGGAGACAACAGGAGGCATGAGAGGAGAAAAAACGGAAGAAGAGAGGACAGGAGATGAGCGGAGAAGAGATGAGGTAAGAGGACAGGCAATAGAAGACTGTTATTCTCTTCATTATTAGCTCTAGCGATTTGATTTTCACATTTTCACTATTGATCACTACTGTGAGATTCTTAGTACACTGATCTCCAGTCAATGAGATGTTCCTTTTGCTCCCACTGCGAACAAAAAACTGTCCCAAGACCAGTGCTTAGAGTCTAAACTGTCCATCCACTTCCTGTCCCCCTGCTCTCATTGTGACTACAGGAAGAGCACAGTGACGAGAGGAGAGCGCACAGTAACCATGGTTACATCTCAAAAAGCTCCCTGTCTATGAGCGAGTCTTTGACACTACTGAAGGAAACCCTCCTGTCTGACAGTGCTGCACACTTCACAGCCGTTAGTTAATATTCATATCATGCCATGAGCTCCCTATAGTTATGGATATATGTTAAACGTAGTGGGATGGCTGACTATATGCATCAACACCACACACACACAGAGACACACAAACCTGAGTGATCCTCCGTAATCCCCTCCAACTCTGTGCCAATTCCAGCACCTATGGAGCTCATAATCTTGTCAATCTGTGGAGAGGAAAAGAGAGAGATGAATTGCATGTTTGCATAACGAAAGGCCCTCATCCCTATTTTTATGTCCTTATTCCATGGCATTTCCCCATAGGCTTCTCCTCATTGCTCTTTTCCCGCAAACCCACTTTCAGTTTTTCTTAAATGTCAGTAATTGCGCTCCAAAACCGCTTAATTGTTTGCTAAAAGCTGGGGGAGGAATGGGAATTTTGGGAAGGCAATTTATCACGATCAGCTTCGTTTGAGAACATGTCAGTTCGGAGAGAGCTGGGAGAGTGTTTTTTGATGAATGTCTCCTCATTAAAATGACAGTGATGTTCAGAGCGAAGAAAGTGTCGTTTCACATCCGTAAAGCTGAACACCTGCCTTCAAAGAACAGCCCTTCGCTGTCTCCCAGCGGACCGTGTTTTTACTCCAAAGAGAAAGCCGCTCGGAAGCCGCACATGAACGGATGCAGAACTCTCCCCTCTCCCCTTTGATCAGTTATTTCTAATATATGTTCTCTTCTGAAGACCTGACAGCCGGGTGAGGCTGGGGAAGAAAATGCTGTGACACATTAAATTTATTGAGTGTGGAGATTTAGTCATCATATGGAGCGGGAAGCCTCTGTGTATCTAAACAGAAGCGCTGACCTGAAAGAGATTTAACTCTATAGAAGAATTCAAAGAGGAGGAAGAAATTTGAGACTGTCAATTGAATTGAGACAGACATAAAATCTCTTTTATCATCTGTGCTTTGTTCATTTTGAGCTCTAATAAAATGTAGCTAGAAGATAAATCTCTCAAGACACCTGTCTAAGATGTTCGGGTCATATTCTTGACATTATTGTAATGATAATAGACTCTTTGAGGGAGTTTGATTGATAGGTGATCTGACCAATCACAACGCCGAATCTGCCACTTTTGTCCGACAAACAAACAGGACAGGAGAGTAGAATTTGAACTTGAAAAATACTGACGTCTTTCCGCGGTTGAAACAAGATACCTTCTGATGTTCATTCATGTTTATTTCATGCTATAACTAGTAGTAAAAAACCGACAAAAAATAATAAAACAAGATTTGTAATTAAATTATAATTTAAAAACCATTTATTAAATATTTTTATAGTGTTAAATCAAAAAACAAACAAATTCTTAAAAAAAGACACATTGCGATAATGAGAATTTTGGATTAAATGTGCTTAATTGTCATGAAAATAAATAATTAAATACTCTGTTTTCTTTTTGCAAACAATAGCATCTCTTTTAATTATGACCTAGACATGTTTTTGTTTTGGTTTATCAGTTCTCTCAGTATAATTAGGATGTCATTATTCAAAGGAACTTCCTCCATTAATTGACTGATTGCTTGACTTTTTATATGCTACATTACCCTGGATAAAAGCTGCCCTAGTGAAAAACAGATCACTGTCAGTGAAAAACAGAAGAAAAAATCGTGTCCCGGGCCTATCATTACGCATATTTAATATAATAAAGAAACGCATTAAAAATCATTTAGCTGCCATGACAACATTGTTGAATAATTTAGGCTTTCTGGCGAAAGGGCATGATTTTGCATCACATATCAAAAACATACGCCGAGCACCGAAAGAAAACCTTTCAAGCCAGTCAGCTTGGTTTACTTCAAGCTAAGTGAATTAATTAAGTGGAAATGATTCCGCAATTAGCTGGTAATTAAAACGTTATTACCTCTTCCCACTCTGCCGTAAAGGAGGGGGTTCTCTCTAGTCTGTTGGGGCTGCTTTTACCGGGGCTGTTCTGCCCCCTGGAACTCCACTGCTCCTCCTCGATGGGAGACACGGCCACCAAGTTCGAGTCTGATTTGGAGAAATTTCTGGACAGCTGAAGGTCCAAAACGTTTTTGGGCATAGACCTCATCCTCCCGAGAGTGCAGGCTCTTTCCTCGTAGCCGGTATTGCTGCTTGCTGGGCTAGAGCCACCTGTGCTTTTGCTCCGGACCTCCCCGTTCCTCACATGCACCCCGGTGGTATTGTCCCCCGATTCGGTGAGAGTTAACGGGCCCTGGTTGACCCGGGTGTGAAAAATCGTCCTGTACACTATCTGCGGTTTGGCTTCTTTCTGGGTCTTCAGGGCAGACGCCTCGCTGCCGGTGCGAGGAAACGGGGGCGAGTACTCGGGAGCTCTGAGAAAATTCCCATGCCGGAGCGGAGGCTCAGGAACGCTGAACTTTCGCACTTTGCCGTAGAGTTGATAAGGGTTGTCAGGGGATTCGCAGGCAGGAGACGAGCCGTGGAGGAGGCCGGCGAATTGCTCGGGAATGTGGCTGTTTCTCCGGTCGTCTCGCTCTATGCACTCCTTCTGGTGCGCCGCCTCATCTGCAAGGGGAAAAAAGGAATCAGTAAAATCAGATTCTCAAGGCTTCGTTCTTTCCTTTCACATAAAAACATGGAACACACATGAATAACCATATAAACAAACCATCTAAAATATAAAAAACCCAAAACACCGGCTCTTTGAGTGCCTGGACAGTGTCCCCCTTTACACAAAAAAGATACAAATGTGTCCTCGTACTTGTACTAGTGTTGTGTATGTATATATATGTCATTCGGTCGACTAGCTGTGTTGAGACAAGCACCAAATGAGCACCTGAGGCTGGGGACAAGCCAATCTGTTCACTAGGGTGAGAGAGACCCTGTTCTTGTCCTCCTCTTGTTCCCTACGGCCCACCGAGAACTGTTTCTTGCACTGCCCCATGTAAAGAAGCCCAAGACCCCTTCACTAAAGAGCTCTTAAAAGCATCTGTCCTCGGGCAGCGTGTGCTACGTAGTGCAACTGAGGACAGATCTCGGTTCACGGAGGTCACTGGGTTGATTCAGGTCTTGATTAAGATGAGCAGTGTCTATATTTATTATTAGGCTACGATGTTTAAATTACAGTTGGGGCGTCTGCATTCATCAAGATGTAGGTGTTCCTCCTGTTTCTCAGAAAAAAATATATTTTGTGCAGTCATGAGTATATGTGGTTTTGGAGGTTGTTTATGCTTTCAAAAAAAGTAAACGAATAGCAATAATTGCTAGATTTTTAGATACTTAATTGTCTATCGGGCAAAAACTGCTAATTAAACTGTAAATTTATAAAAGTAGTAGCATACACACCCTTAATAAGTCGTAGAACTTTATGGTATCATCTGTGGCACAAAATATGCCAGACATGTTATGCACCTGAATTCAACAGTCTGTGTGAATGCCCTAACCTTTAAGTATGAGCAACAGTAATAGGTCAAGCTTATTAGCACAACTAACTAGGTCACTGTGAAATCTGCACACCTTTTACCACATTTTCTGCACTGACGGTGGAATTTTGAGTTAAATAATTTTGATTTACATAATGTACTATTGTTTATTTGTCTAACTGATATTCAAATGTATTTTAAATTAACCAAAATATGCTAAAATTACCATGCAATTGTCAGTAGAAAGTGTAGAATTACATAGCAAGATGCTTCTGCAAATACAAATTCCACAGGTCTAACCATAACTGTAATAATAATATTTAATGCAAGTAAAATTTTGGTGTCTTCAACCACACACACATTGGTGCATGCAGCTTTGATCCTGTCCAGACAGTCACATGAGTTGCCTTTTATCTCCTTACACATAACGCAGAATAATCAACTGAACGTAACGCTCTGCTACAGGCCAAAATAACCACCGGAATTGAGGAATCTGAAAGGAACACAGAGAAAGCTGCTATTTTTATTTTGCATCAAAAAAACGTCGATCTTGCATAAAGCTTACAGCACAAATAAACAAGACTAAACGGAGAGCGAGCACATTGAGCTTTGATGAATAACTAAAACGGCTCTCAAAATGCATTTCTGGTCTCGTCCCAACTCCACACATCCTCAGAATGGGCTTTGAATGAGTGTTTTAAACCTCATTAAAACATGCGCCTGTAAAGCAACACACTCGTGGCATGTAATATAAATCACAGGACCACATTTACATGTACATCGCCTCTCTCATATCTGGCGTATCAAGTGAAAAGGCAGCGTCCCTAGTGATAAATACGGGTGTGGATGGTAGAAGACAAGCAATGCTTAAAAGGTTTTTGATGCATACACTGGACTGGACTCCAGCTGTCAGATTTACTGAACACGGAGAAACATGACGCTAAACAGGATATCAGTATCTATAACACTCGGAGGGAGACATTAGAGCTCAACGCTCCCTCATACCGTCCTTTCCCAGTGTTGGTGCCGTGTTCCAGCTCGTGTAAACAGCATTTTCAACCGATAAAGATCAAATTACACTCCTGCAGGCTGAGGGAGAGCAAAACAGGTGGAGACAACAAGAGATTGAGTAAATCTCACACACAAACTCAGTTAGTTTAAATGGAGAGCTCACCAAAAAAAAGCAATGTTCACTCACTATTCACTTTTGAAGTTTGAAAGCTCCAGTTCCATAATAACATGGAAAAGAGTGGCTGGTACATTTTAAAAATGTCCTCTTTTATGTCCCATTGAAGAAAGTCATACGGGTTTGAAGCGATATGAGGGTGAGTAAACGCTGACTCAAACAATCCTTTGAAACAAAGCCCCAGATTCGCTTATGACCCTGAAGAGAGAGGATAATGTTGTACAAAAGGGCTCGTGTCAGTTTTGATCATCTAGAATGAAAGGACCGTACGTTAAACGCCATGATGTGTTCGAGACAGAAACAACATGAGCTATCATAACAGTAGTAAAGGTCACTGCCATCTCAGACAAAACAGCAGTTGGCATACAAAACACGGAGAGGCCTTGACCGTCAACTGCGAGGAGCCAAATACAAACACACTGCAGGAAAAAACTCACACTGAAAAGGATCAAAAGAAAAAAAACAAGGTAGGTTGACTCTATCTGTCTGTCTACAGACATTGTGTTTACATTGCAAGAAAGTGTCATGGCTCAACTGTTCCAATCTCATTTCCGCTATTTTTCCATTAAAACTTCCTCCGCCCTCTTTACCACATAATAAAGATGCAAATGAGCCTCCCAAAACAGCAATTTGATGCAGACTGTCTGATAATACTGATTCTGAAATAGGTCTAACATCTGTGTATATAGTTTAAGAACGTACAGTATTTGATTAATTTAACATCAAATAAGACTTCAAATTTAAAAAAAAAAACGGGCTAAATAAAAGCATACAGTGAAGTTGCATGTTAAAGAAAACACGAGTGTGTTCACCAGACTCACAGCAAGGCAGTGAGTGGATAACCATCTACAGTATAGAAACCACTCAGCACACCTACACAGCCATAATGGAAAGTTCACTTCAGTTTCTGGGAAACAGATCAAATAAAATGCACAATTCATGGGTAATATAAAGGCATGAGTGCTCCGAGATCTTTGCCATTACTGAGAGAGATGTGTCACCAAACTATGAGAGGTATCAGGGGAAAGAGATTGTTTTGTGTGCGTGGGTTTTTTACGTTTTCTCAGAAATCGAATCTGCACAGTTATTTTTGAAAGTGTCTGAAGTGCTTTGAGATCTGAGATTGGAAATTTATATACAGTATATAAAAATAAATACTAAATAAAAAGAAATAAAATAAAAACGTGAAATGAAATAAATAAAGTAAATTAAAACGAAATTAGAAAAGTTAAATAAAATTAAATAAAAACTAGATAATCTATACAGTATAATACAGAACTGAATGAAGCATTAGCATTGATGCATTTTAGTGTGTCTCCCTCTATAGATTCTAATATGTGTCACTTTTTCCATATTCCTCTCAGGTCAGATCTACATCTGCAACCACAACAGGTGACATCTGGTAGTCATGGAAACAGCACAGTGGCTTCCTAAAATTATGGGCTCAAAGCTCTTGGCCTTCAGAAGGGAGAGAGGAAAGAGAGAAAGTAAGAAGACAGACAGACAGACAGACAGAGAAAGAAACGATCTACTGCAGATTGACTGCGGCACCATCTGAACTGACCCACAGGGCAAAGAATCAGAGAGATCTCAGCAGAAGCGCTCAAGTCTTATCTGAGCACAGCAGAGAGTGCATCAAAAGCTCAAGCAGGGTATAAAAGGCTGATCCGGGGTCAGCGGGAGGAAATCTATCCCGCAGTACAGCGTCTGAACTCTTCCCACGTAATTAGATCGCTTGGGTTACTTGTCGTAATTTATGAAGACACATATGAGACGCTCGAGCTTTGAGGCGAAAACAGTGGGGCAGAGATCATGCCCTGATAAAAACAAATCCATCCCGTTCAATTTGAAGAACTGACAGGCCATGTATTCAACAAAATGAGCAAAGAACAGGTGCAAAAAGCAACTGAACAACAGCTGTGGCAAATATCTCAGGTTTAAAAGGATTTTTGCACAAACTATTTTATGAAAATAGTCATCTATACTGTTAAAGATTAAGATCTCATTTATTCATATTACTTTTTATACATATAAATATCAGCAATTACATATCTTTGCTCAGTTTGGGNCTGCACAAAAAATGTATGTAAACAGTCGTCTATACTGTTAAAGATTAAGATCTCATTTATTCACATTAGTTTTTGGGCATATAAATATCAGCAATTACATATCTTTGCTCAGTTTGGGCTCAGTTATTCAAACTTGACACATCAAGAATGACTCGAACAAGAATGATACATCCTATTTAACATACTTAAACCCAAATGAGATTTGAGAGAGATTTTCAGAATATAGAGCTCAAGTCATATATGGACCACTTGCTGTTTTAAAAGCAAAGTAAATGAGGACTAAAGTTTGATTTCAGGTGAGTAGACGGCTGGGGTGTAAGAGCAACTTACAGGGGTCTTGTCAAGATGATGGGCTTACGCTGCTGTATTTCTGACTCAATAGTGCGAAGAGCTCCTCCAGAACATGCAGTAAACAGCAGGGAGAGTGAGTGATATAACAGGAGCTGCAGTGCATGCTGGGTCGCCAGTGATGAGCGAATATGAAGCCCGACAGGGGTTAAATTAAAAAGAGTGGATGTTCTTAAAAAAGTTGTGAATCTCCCCTCCCTCCATTAAACATTTCCATGGAGAACCATCCACGGTTAAAAATATCACATGCTGCAATAAAGCTACACCACCTACCTCCTTCTTAAAAACCTCTATCACACTCGTTCTTACCTTTGCAGGACGGGTATGAAGCAGCAAAACAGCCAGCAGGACTTTCCAGGAGAAGGATCTTGTGAGGAATGAGACTCCCACCTCCGAGGTCACACTCTCACACCTTCATTTACATGTAGTTTTTCAAAGATCTCAAAGATCTGATAGGCCACTGTTGCACCACACAACATTCCAGTGATGTTTCTGCACACACACCCACTCACACACGCTCATCTGTGCACACACTCGATCACACTGTCATGTCTTGTCATGTCACAGATTTGGAGAGAAACTGAAAGATAAGTATTCTGCACGTATGTATTTGTGAGCTGACATATGTGAACTTGTGACTCACTGTGTGTTGAAGTTATCGGTCTATTTAGATTAGTCTGAAATTCATAATCAGGGTGGGGTTGTAGACGGAGGAGGAAGTAATGATGGAGAACAGTTGAAAAAGAGCAGAATGGGCTGAGCCTCTTACACACACACACACACACTCTGAGCTGATTGCTGTCTTTTCCAGTGGATTAAAGGCCACATGTTTAATTGCTTGTTAACAAATGTTTACTGCGCCGTATTGAACTGCACCCATTTCCTGCCAAAAATAGGGCCAGAGATCCTGCCAGACCTAAAGCAGCTCACAGAGAGAGAAAGAGAGAAATATATCTGTACCCGTGCTTTTTACGTTTAATAATAAATACATATATGGCTGTAATATTCTAATAGCGCAGAGAAAAATCTTCTCAAATATAAATATTACTATTGCTTATACTGAAATAAAATATATGACTTTTTAACTATTTTAAGGAACATAAAAGATTTTATTATTTTATTACAATTTGAGGTTTGTTCATTTCACTAACACTAGTATGAGTAATAGTAATAGCGATGCCTTATCAACCATCTTAACTCAAGCATTTAGCATAAAATCCCAAAAGCCAAAATACTTGTAGTGACATTAACATAAATTAGCACAAAAAATGAACTTGTGTAGCCTACAGACAGTCATAAAGCAGGCGTGTATGAGCGAGCGAGCGCTACATCAGCAGGGGTAAGTTAGGTTATGTTTGCAGGCAAGGGTTCAGCATCACGTCTGGTACAATCTTGTTTCATTTTCTGTGCTGTTCGTCTTTGACTCACTCTCAGATATTAAAAGCCACAGAACAATATCAGACCTGTCAATCAAGGAACATCTTAAAGGGCCTGCTGCCCGACGTCTACATGCACATGGGATTAAATCAGTCTTTGAGTCTGTCAGTCTCTCAGTTCTCATGGGCCTTCGGCACCATATACTATTCAATATACCCTTTCTTATACGGAATCGCCATGTATCTCTCCCTATATGCTCACAGGAATCATAAACAATTATGAAATATTGAATTCGCTGTAGCTTTCCCATTTGTCTCAAACTGCAGATCTCCCAGGCAACCAGCATCGACAAGTGCTGTGGGGTCTGCATGCTGTCAGAAGAGTGATGTTAGATTGGTGTTACATTAGAAACCAGAACTGCTCAGATGATACGTGTGTGTGTGTGTGTGTTTATACAGTTGTAACTGCACATATACTTGTGTGCGTGTTTATGGGTGGACAATAAAAACATTAATTTTTATCTAACCACTCAACACACAGGACTGTGATCTCTGAATCCCTGTGGGTGGTTGCACTACAGGGAACACATACACACACACACACACAGATCCTCTAATCAAACTCTCTTTAATGGAATGATGGTGTTTAATTATGCCACGGAGCCCTGTTAGCACACTGAGTCATAAAAGATGAGTAGAGCGCACAGTAATGCCTGCATGAGTGGATGGGCACACACCAAAACACTCCATTAATACAGTGGCCATCGGGTCAGTTTATAGTTCTTAGACATTTGAAGAACTCTATGAGGCAGTACAGAAGAGGACAGGAAGATGGACTCTGGACAGTCCATCTTTCAGTTAAGAGAAATATTTAAGTTTATGCACTATTTTTATAAAACCAATTAAATGTCCACTACCATTTGAAAGTTTTGGGTAGGGACCAATTATCACTATTAACTAGTTGCTTATTAGCAT
>SCHK01444854.1:0-11111 GCA_004124795.1 Poropuntius huangchuchieni
GAACCTTCTTTTGTGAAACAGAAATGTTATTCAGATGTCAGTGGTTCTTTATGGAACCATTTAGACAAGCACCTTTATTTTTAAGAGTGTATCTCCATATATATAAATATATAAATCTCTGAATAATGTACTTGACAGCTGTTGTCACCATTTACTTTCATATTACAGCAGCATAGACATTCAGCTATAAATAACCCCTTTTGAAGAAAGAAGCAACTGAGTTCCATTTGTTCCAGTGAACCTAAAATATTTTCATTTTATTCTTCATAACTGTCTGAGCCATTTTAAGACTCACCGCTTTTTGCCATTGCTACTATATGTGTAACATCATTCCACAATCTCTAATTAGACATACACAGAATAAAACTGAAAAACAATCTAAACATTCCCTCAATGTGTGTCACACTGCCATATTCCCTCTCCAGAACTGTGGTCCTCTGTTATGGCTCGAGCTTTTCTAATTCAGTGTTTCTGCACTGCTGGCCTCTCTCTGATCAGATCTAATCCATCTCTGCTGCTCACTTAAACAGAAAGGGATTTGCCTAGCCTGCTAATGCAGCCTGTGCTCCTTAAAGACCGCCGCCGCAGCCCTCCCTCCACAGCCGCTCCTGACGTGTAAAGACTAAAGAGCAATTAAGAGCCACTCTACGAATTACAGATTAACAAGATGGGAAGTAGATGTGATGCTGACCTACTTCTGTCCCATTTCTGGCTCAGAACAGCAGGATGAGATTTGACGAGGGACAGCGAGACGTTTTCTTCCATTTGATGGACATTCTGATGTGGTCATGTGATTACTACACATTCCTTTTCTCAAAAACCAGCCAGAGAGACAAAGAGTTGGCCGCTGCCATGAGATCAAATGATCCACTGACACCTCCAAAGCATGAATAACCTGAACTTGAACTTTTGTGTGTATGGAGTGTGTTGAAGCGCAGACTGACCTTGGGTCATCAGGGAAGGATTATGTCTCTGTAATCTGTTCCTCTCAATGAAGATGACTCTAAGTTATTACAATGATTTTCACTTTAACTTTCATAAAGGATTAATCTCTCAGGAAATCAAAACCACTCACTGGATGTGCTTTAAGATTATGTAAGAGGGATTATTATTAGAATAAACACTGTGGTTTGTACATTGATATGCTGGCGACATAAGCCTGCACGCCTGGTTGCTGCTTCTAGTTGATTGTATAGAAATACAGTTGTTTGACTGCTGTTTTGACAGGTAGACAGGATGGCTGGCAGTACTTTACATAGACAAGAGATACAGATCAGTACACTGGCTGTTACTTTGTGTTGATTTGTTTAACAGGCTTCTTCCTCATGGTGATGAACTAGCTACAACAGAAATAGAAACATTTAGGCTGTCATTAACACTCATTATTTTTAATGGCCAAGCCTATAAATGTTATAAGTAGCATTTCGGATATACAGTATATTTACAGTTTGAAATGGTATTCACATATTGTTTTACGGTGGGTTCTAAATGAGTGATTTTGGCCTGGATTGTTTTGGTAAGTGTTATATGCAAATTTTACAATGGTTTTAGTTTGTAGAATGTTTGTACTTTTGATAAAAAATAATATGATAAAAGTAGAGTGGTAAGAAGTGGGTAGAAAATGTAAGCTTAAGAGGCCAAGATAGAAAAGACAATATTTAAAGTGTTAGTAGATTTCCAATTTGTCCCATTTGTTTACATGAAAACGGCGAGTTTTATGACCTATACTGCAGCCAGCCACCAGGAGGCGATGGAAATGTTTTGGCTTTTCTCTTTACTTTTCAGGAAGTCTATGGCACACTCAGACCCAGAACTGGGTTTGCATTAGTTGTGCAATATCAGTGCTGGGTTGTGTTGTTAGGAAGGGCATCTGGCAAAAAAACCTGTGCCAAATAATATGCAGATAATTCTGCTGTACTGATGTGAAAGAGAGTATAAGTCACCATTAAAGCGATAGTTCACCCAAAAATGAAAATACTGTCATTAATTACCCTCGTGTCGTTCCAAACCCATAAGACCTTCATTCATCTTCGGAACACAAATTAAGATATTTTTTGATGAAATCCGAGAGCTTTCTGACCCTCTATAGACAGCAACACAACTGACACGTTCAAGGCCCAGAAAGGTAGTAAGGACATCTGTAAAATAGTCCATGTGGGTTCAAACCATAATGTTATGAAGCTACAAGAATACATTTTGTGCGCAAAAAAAAACAAAACAAAAAAAACCCCTGACTTTATTCAACAATTCTTCTCCTTTGTGTCATTCTCCGCTGTGCATTCATGACAGAACCACGACGCATGCAGGATGATGGCATGAAAGATGATGTCACATGGACTGTTTTATCAATGTCCTTACCAAGGCCGTGAACTTTTCAGTTGCGTTACAGTTTATGCAGGGTCAGAAAGCTCTCGGATTTCATCAAAAATATATTGCATTCCGAAGATGAACAAAGGTCTTACAAGTTTGGAATGTTATGAGGGTGAGTAAATGAATTTCAAAATGTACATTTTTGGGTGAACTATGCTTTTAAATTAAAAATTGGCAATTCTTATTTTTTATGTAATATTGGGATGTTTATTATAAATGATTTATCCGTACATTTCACTTAATCTTACCCTAAATTTATTTCTTATTCAAGCCATTTAACACATAACACTGGTCTCCACTAGTTGAGACATTGAGAAAATCAGACTTAACAAATACAGTAAAATACACAAATGAATGAATACAGACCTGCTACAACCTCTGTGATTGAAGTAGCTCAGCATCCTCCTCTATGCATCTTGTCCCAGTGTTCAGCTCGCATGGATGCATATGACACCACATCAAGTTTTTTGTTGTCCTGGAGGGATGAAAATTGCCGACCTATGCTTCCAAAAGGTGGCAGAGGGATTACTTTGGCTCAGCTCTATTCTTCAGCTGCTGTTGACACAGAAGCCAAGGCATAAGCAGTGTTCACACAAAACCATACCAAAAGCACAACTTAATACTTTATTAAACCCTTTATTTGGACATTATTTGGATACGTGAAATGAGCAGAGACGGGAGTGAGACAGAGAGAGAGAATATGTAAAATGGAATTATGGAAATAATTTTGAAATGTTTATTATTTAATAGAAATTTATTTGCACTGAATCACAAAGCACCAAAATTAAAGCATCAACATAAAACTGTCTATTCCAAGCTAAGTTGCCATTAATAAAGTTGCTATACATAACTGAGCAGACGTAGATTTGTCCTGTCATCATGTTTTTTTTTTATTTAACATAAGACTCATTTCCACTTTATAATCCATTTTGCAAAAAAGCAACAAGGATTGAAAGGTCATTGCAGAGTCATGCACAGGCACTATAATGTTGCTAATGTTGCACAGTATAATTGAGCTTAACAACTTGACTACCTTTACTGACTGGGAAAAAGCAGATATGTAAATAGTCATATATGTCAGTGTCCAGCAGCATTATGCTGCTATAACAGTGAAGAGTTCTGTTGAGTTAGCACAAAAACAACATGCCAGCAGAAAACAATGTAATAGGCTGCCAAATATGGCAGTAAAGGTATTAATGATTTATGTGAACAACAGTTTAACCGAATGCATAGTTATTTGTCAAATATGCAAAGTATATAGGTTCAGTATGCCAATGTCGTCTATAATCAAGTATAAATCTCATAACAACAAAAAACAAATAGCAAAACAACAGACAATCTTTGAAAGCATCTAAAGCTTTTGAGTATGTTACTAATTTGTATTGAATAAACGTTATACTTGAATGAATGGTGTGAACAGATGTCTCCTTAGAAAAAGGTTTAACTGAACATTTAATTAAGGCAGACGTATTGAATATTTTTTTCTTTTGTTTTTAATGTAATGCTTGCAAAAACTGAAGGCAAGTGGTGGCAAATTACTTACAGAGGAACAGATGGAAATATGTCATCTGAGGATCACAATGCCGGGTAAATTGATTAGCTTTATTTTAAATAGAGATGAGGGTTATATGCACCACAACAGTTAGACAGAATTGCTCTGGTCATGTTTATAATTTTGGAGTATGTTCAGGAATTGATTGGTTTTCAATGGAACAAAGCTCTTATTATTAATAAATGACATGTGATGTATTTAAACTCTCACCCTCATTTTTATGGTTTATTGACTTTCACCCTTTTAAAATAAAATTTTAAATATAATTTGTGTTCTCACTCACAAATGCTTCATGCAGGTGTGTGTGAGCATGTATAATTTGATATTTGGTTGTACAGTCATTTGATAATGGGAATGACTGACTGTTAGTTGCTAGGTTACTGTTCCATTCTCTAATTGGCCACTTTGATTGAAATTCCATTAAAAATAAAAGGAGCTCTTCTGTTGCTGCCTCCCAGTATTTTTTTATTTTTATTTTTTTTTGTTGTTGTTGTTATTTGGGACTGTGTTGATTTGCAGTGACTGAAAAGGCTCATAAAAATATGCTGTTTCTCCTCTCTCTTCTTCTCTTTTTCAAACAAACAGGAATACAGAGCAAGTAGTCCTAGCATGATACTTTCATGATTTGGATTTCACTGAATGCATGGTTGGGCCCCAACTCATCTGTGGCGATGCACAAACATACACTGTCAAATTTATCTTTTAAGTGCATGGTTGCTGTGCAAAAAAAGTGCTGGCAAATTCTGCTGCCTCCATTATAGTGACAAACTGGTAAATAATGCAGAAACTGTCAGCTATTTGGGTGATTTCGTGTCTCTAAAATTGGCTAGCCTAGGACAGTCAGGTTATAGTCCTTTGAAACATAAAGTTTTGTCTCCCTCTAGTGGTACTTCGCATTTCTGCTTATATTTAATTTTCCAGTTTGATCAAGCTTTGCCTTTAACCGTCAAACTTTGTCTCTAACAATTCAACGACCTAACAATAAATTCAAACCATTAGTCTTTTCTCAATCCATTCTTAAAATTCAGCATTCAATTTAGTCTCTGACGTGGTAATACACTATTGTTTAAACGCGCAGATACATACTAAATCACAAACCACGGAAAATCCCATTTTGGGGGAAAATAGACAAGCTAAGAGAAATCTAATCGAAAGAAGTCTCCTCTTCAGGGCGTTCCTGAAGGGTTATTGGTGCAATATCTCACGGCTCTCAACCAATCAGATTCGAGAACCAGAAAGAACTGTTGTATAAATATATATATTCTACATTAAACCATACTAAATTTTCTATTATTTGGCCATTAAAAAAAACTGTTTTTCGCGCCGGCAGTCAATTCCTCGGTTCACTCAAAATGATCTGCTATGAGCACTAACATTATTTCTCTGGTCATTACGAAATAAACCCGACTTTCGTTTAACACGAGAAACTCTTACACTCTCTGGTCTATCAACGAATTGTTCAGTTCGTTTTTGTGAACCGGTTCAGCTATTTCGTTAAAAAGATCCGACTTCAATGAACTATTCGTTTACGAATCAGACATCGCTAACTTCCGGTCAGCTGACAGTGTGTCATCGGTGTTTGCAAACAAAACTACTGTGGCTTCATGCCTGCGCCGTCCACTGACACCACACACCGCCGCGGTCATGGCAGAGAATGATGAAAGCGAAATAATCGAACACCACGATGACGAGGAGATGGAGAAGATGCGGACGCCCAGGAATCATTCGCAATCCTTTCTGGAGAGCGTCGCGTCGTCGGAGAAGCACGGATACAGTAGCACGCAGTCATCACACCGCCTGCTCGCATACAGTGATGCGCTCATATCTATCATCGCCACTGTAATGGTGAGGAAACTCACAGACAGCCTTTAGACAAGAGGCATGGGACATTTTACTGCCTTGAATGCAACTCTTCAATGACGCGCTGTTTTATGACAAACCCGTTCTCTGGGATAATGAAATATATACTGTATTATTATGTATGTTTAAAACGTATCATTATTTTCTTGTGTTCACAGATATTGCCTGTTGCACATACAAAATTTCAGGATAATGAGGTGAAAAGTTTTTATTTTTTATATATTATGCTACCCATCCAGGAATAGTTCACCCAAAAATGAAAATGTAGTCATTTGTTACACACCCTCCACCCATGAGACTTCCACAGAAGGCAGACAAACACAATAGAACGTATAAAATGCCTTTTCTGCAGTCTATGTTTTTGTTCCGGAGAAGAAAGTATGTCATACTGGTTTTTAGTTAGAGCAGTGGTTCTCAATTAGCGGGCCTCTGCACACTTCCAATGGAAAAATTATCTAATTATTTAAATTTATTGCCACTACTGCTTTATGTAAATAAAAAATGCGTTTTCATTATAGCAGATGTTTCAGAAATATGTTGAGGCCTTTAAAATATTGGGGTCCTTGTTTGAGCTCCACTGGTTTATGTAAACAGTGAAGTGCTCTGCACACACACACAGCAGTGAACACACACACACCGTGAACAGCCATTTATGCCCAGGGAGGAGTTGGGGTTCGGTGCCTTGCTCAAGGGCACGTAAGTCGTGGTATTGAGGGTGGAGAGAGTGCAGTACACTCACTCCCCCCACCTACAATCTCCACCGGACCGAGACTCGAACCCACGACCTTTGTGTTATGAGTCCGACTCTCTAACCATTAGGCCTCGACTCCCCAACGTGAAGGTATACAGATCATTTTTGGGTGAATTGTTCCTTTAAGACATACAAATTAAACACAAATTTGTTGTATTTTTATCTCCTAACTGATCTCTCTATATTCAGGAACTGAAACAGAGTATTCAAGCTTTGCTCACCACCAAGATTGCTGTCTATTTGATGACTTTTTTGATTGTCACTGTGGCTTGGGCTGCACATATCCGGTGAGAGCACTCAAGCACTACACTCTATCAAATATTAACTTCATAGAACTGCTGTTTTCATTCATTTGCGTAAAGATTTCATTAAGCGTTTGGTTTTAGGTTGTTTCAAGTCATCGAGCGCATTGACGACACTCTTGCACTGCTTAACCTGGTGAGAACACCAACAAAAGTATTCCTCCTAATGAATGTAAAGTAGCTGTATATTCATTTTCAAAGTGTGTGGTGACTTTTCAACATCTCATTTCTATTCTATTTCAGGCATGTATGATGCTCATAACCTTTCTACCATACACCGTGAGTCATTCTACTGATATTTTGAAAGATGCTTAGTTCAGCACAATTTGTCCATGATGTACTTCCCATTTGCCTCTTCATACGTTTTAAAGGGAAGTAAAGTATCTGCCTATATGACTGATTTTAATGTTTTCTAGTTCTCTCTCATGGCAACATTTCCTAATTATACCCTCGGCATCCTCCTCTTCTGTGCTCTTGTCATGGTGATTGGTTTAATTCAGGTGAGAACTCTTTCATGCACTGAAAAGCATAACCAGCAGAAGATGCTTTGAGTTTTGTTTGACAGTCATATGTCTTTGTGTCTTTAGGCATTAATTGTCTTGTATGGATTCAGCCGTCCTTTCCTTCTCAACGATCAGATCCAGATGTCTGAGAATCAGGCTTATTATAAGAGACGAATCCTTGAAGTCATCATGAGGGTTCCTATCATGTGCCTGTTTGCCAGCGTCTTTTCAGTCATCTTTATCGAATTGGTACGGGATTTAAATTTAAACGATTTATTAGTACAAACTATGGCAGACGATTACAGTGTTTATATAAATCTAACAAATGTATGTACTGTTAAGGTTAAACAGTTTATTTTATTATGTAAAAACAAAATGTTTAGGTGCTGCCGATAGCCTTGTGTGCTAGAGGCGTCCCGAGTTTGAATCCCGACTCGAGGACCTTTCCTGATCCCGCCCCACTCTCTCTCCCACTTTACTTCCTGTCAGCTCTGATCTGTCCTATCATAATAAAGGCATAAATGCCAAAAGTAAATCTTAAAACTAATTTTATACCATATTTTTAATTAATAACATTTCTTTATATATTCTTCCTCTGGCAGTCCTACATCATTCTGGCTATTGTCATATTCCTGCCATACATCTCTCAGTGTTTAAAATGGATCCGGAGTAAAGCCATTGGTGGTAAGAGCAAAATCTCACTACACTTTACTCTCTTATTCTTATATTGCATACATATTTTATCATTGCACATACACTGCTGTTCAAAAGTATGGGGTTTGGTGGGATTTTTAAAATGTTTTTGAAATAAGTCACTTTTATTTGATAAAGATACAGCAACAGTAATATTGTGAAATATTATTCCAGTTTAAAATAACGGTTTTCGTTTTGAATATATCAGAAATTATTCAAAAATACTGATTACCTGCTCAAGAAACTTTTCTTGTTATCAATCCTGGAAACAGACGTGCTGCTTAATATTTTTGTGGAAACTGAGATACATTCTTTAGGGGTTTTTTTATGAATATCATTTATTTGATTAATGATACCATTTTTTTATTTTTTTTTTTATAAATAACCTCAGGTCAGGTGGAAGACAGTCCAGAATCAGTGCCCTTCTACACCTACCACCCCAGTGAACCTTTGAGTAAAGAGCGAGTGGAGGCCTTCAGTGATGGGGTGTATGCAATCGTAGCCACGCTGCTCATCTTAGACATTTGGTTTGTACCTGTATCCCTCCAAAGCAGTTTTTGTCATTACTGGATCCAACAGGCCACTAGTTGTTAAAATTCTGTGCAATAACAAAGAACTTGCTCTGTGCTTCTCTTACACAGTGAAGACAACGTGCCCGATCCGTCTGTGGTGAAGAAGGAGTTTGACAACAACCTCGTCGCTGCGCTTCAGGAGTACGGTCCCGAGTACCTGGCCTACTTCGGTTCCTTCGCCACAGTCGGCCTGCTTTGGTTCGTTCATCATTCTCTCTTCCTGCATGTGACAAAGGCCACACGCCTCATGGGCCTCTTCAACACCTTCTCCCTGGCCTTCGTGGGCGGCCTGCCGCTCGCTTACCAGCTCACGCATGAATTTCCCAGAGGCTCCCGCAATGAGCTGGAAGCCGTGCAGATCAGCTGCGTCATCATCTTCTTCGCCGGTCTGTTCCAGCTAGCCATGTGGGTAACGGCACTTTTCACGGAACGCGAGACTTTGCACCCGTATGTGCGCTACGGTGGACGAGAGCACGCCTTTATGTTGGCCAAGCTCTCGCTCTACCCCTGCGTGGCGCTCGGGACCTTCGTTTTCACCTGTGTCCTGAGCCGCTTCAGCACGTCCATCTTTCACATGATGGAGATTGGCGTACCGTTTGCTTTTCTTGTACTGAGGCTGCTGGTCCGTGTGGCGCTGGTGCTGCTCAGGTGGCTCTTCTGTCCTGTGAGGAACGGTTTGGACAGTGTTCCAGTAGAGGAAGAGGACTCACAGCTGCCCGTTAATGATATAGTGACTTAGCATTGAACGGAGAAGAAGAAAACGCCTTCATTTTTAACCTAAAATTAAGGTTAGGCTAGATTCCCAGCGCTTTTGTTTATAATTAATACTGCAGCTGACAGCTTTGCGCTGTAGAAGACGTCCATATCGGTCAAATCTCTCATTTAGTTTAATAGACTGTGGAAGTGATTGATGAGGTCTTCATGATGAGTCTTCAATGTCATAGCAGTGGTCCAAGGAGAGCCCAAGAGCTTTTTTTTCTCCTTACAGAAATGCACAAAAATGTTTTTAAGCCTTGTATTCATTAGCATGTTAAAACAATGCCTCAATGTTTTTATGTTTATATTTTAATGTGAGGTTTTCACTCCATTCAGTCAGTAAGAACTACAAAGGTGTTTTAGGTTATGTTCAGTTTTGTTGGTTTTAGTATTACAATTATATTCTTATTTTTTATTCATTATTTAGATTTTTGCACTTTGTGTAATTCATGCTTTTGTTCGGGAGCTGCAATTCAGGTCTTGATACATTCTATTGGAGGAAATCTTTCATGTAACCGCATAAATGTCCAAAACCACATGCATTAGGTGAATGCTCTGTCAATGTGTTTGTATAAATGTACTCTTCATACCACGTGACAATGAAACTGGTGATGCACCTTATATTAAATAATGAAGTCACTGTTGCACTTAAAGTCTGATCTGAATGGAGCATGTAGAGATAATGATAAAATGCATAAGCCATTATAAGAGGCGTTTTGTTTTTGTGGCATTCGAGATTGTTTTGTTAGTATTTCATCTAAATGTTATTACCATACTAAGTGGGAGATGTTGTATGTAAAGTGCACTTGTCAAACATTTTGATTTTTTTGATTTTTATTACCATAACATTATCAGTATGTTAGGAGTCTGCTTTGGTTTTGGGAACCACTGTAGCTGTGTCAGTCTAAATGTTACTGTTTAACTACAAACAAAGATACACTTTTGGGAATAAACTCAAGTGCTGCTAGCTGAAGTACTGTTATTTTGGTGGAAGACTGAAATCATGTAATGAATGTGACCACACAGAGTAAGTCAAAAGTGAAGTTTATTCACCAAGTGTAGCATTGCAATAATAACAACAATAATAATAATTCGTACTTTTTTTCCCCCAGTATTGCCCATAACTTATTACTTTCTTTGTCTTCTGGTAAATATTTACTATTGAAAACTCTTTATTTAAAAAAAAAAATAAAACACATAAATAAAGGTTCCCATTTTTTTAAAACAACGAATAACAAACCATGATGAGCAAGTAATTTGAAACCCATTTTCATCTAAACTTCTCAACAGTATAAGCTTGCACAATATTATACGTTGGGTAACATTATAACTTAAATTGTACAGCAGCTCTCAAAAAACTAAATTGCTAATACAATTGTGACATCCACAAAATAAGCTATAGACAACTGGAGGTGCATTTTCTTTTTGGTCTGATAGGATTCATATTACTACAAACAACATTCTCACATGACTGCATCTACTGGACAGCAGATGTGAAGGAAAGGAACATGTAAACCTATTGCAGACAGGAATGAATAAGGTAAGGGGTCACACTCTTTTTTTTTTTTAAGGTTTTACAATACTATTGATAACTGGTCCCAAACTACACGACTGAATCCTGATGTGTAATTAGGGCGAAGATCACAGGTTATTACAAATCCACTTCTTTTAACTAAAAGCCTAAAAAGGTGGGTCCTACTTTATATAGTGTCCGTAATACCTGTGTACTTACATAGTAACTAGATGTGTATG
>SCHK01444856.1:6590-49814 GCA_004124795.1 Poropuntius huangchuchieni
TCAGGTTTGAAACTGCCTGAGGGTGAGTAATTAATGACAGAATTTTCATTTTTGCGCGTACTATCCTTTTTTTGTTGATTTATTTAATAAGAGATTCATCAATGTCTACAGTTCATTGTAATAGTCTTGTGTTTAGCATTTAGCATCTATTCAAAGAAAAAAAAAACATTAATTTGACAGAAATATTTCTCTCTTTAGTAATGATTAAAATATATTTATAATCAACTTTTGCTAGCTCGCTAGATTTTGGAGCACAGATATAGCATATGAATTAACAAATCATTTGATATACCGATCTGCACATAATCGATTGTGATGTGTGAAGATTCAGTCTATTTTACACATCATTATCACGTCTCTTGCAGAAACACACCTACCTTCAAGTCATTTGAGGAGAAAGTGGAAACCTTAAAGGTAAAGCAACACTGATTATATCAACGGTGTGCTTGTGAGGTAAAAATGCTAAAAACCCCAACCTCATTTCCGACTTTACAGACCAAGATGAGCCCGACGCCATCGACAGGCGATACTGAAGAGGTTTCAGAATCCACACCTGATGGAGAGCCAGTGGCTGAACACCCAGAGGAAACTTTTTCACCAGATCAAAAAACACACTGAGGATGCACCCTCATAGGCTCCCCTCTTCTTTCTCCTCCTGACCTCCTGCCCCTCTTCTTCCACTCCACAGCAGTACTTCTACATAGTCACAGTGAGCTTTGTTCTGTGGCCATATTTTTCCACTGGAGTCTGGGCCATCTCCAGACAGGACGTGGTAGTCCTACACTGGAACAGATGTGTCAGAATCTGAGATGCACTGTCAGAGCACGATATTACTCATTCCACTGCAGCATTGACCTCCGACCCCTAACTTCAGATTTACCTACATGAGAGGCTCAGGCTTTCACTTAGAAGTCCCTAAATGTTTCTTTTTACACTTTTAAAGAAAATATCCTGAAGTATCCTCTGTGTATATAGTTCATTTTTCCATTTTTAAAACAAATGCCAAAAACTCAGAACATGAGTTCTGTCTCTAAGTGTATACGTTAAACTAAAAGATTTTTGCATAGAAAGTATATTAAGTGTTTTATTAGAATTAAAATCAAATATGATCAAACAGTAGTGATGTTACACTATTACTCTCTTTTTTTTTTCTTTCTATATTTTGGATTCTTAATTTAGCTTTAGAGAGTTTGTGTCATAAAATGAGCAGGCTTGAGCGTACGTGCTTTGTGACTTAATTTCTCTTTATTTTTGTAGCATTAGTAAAGTCACACCACTAAGATCCCAGTGCCTTCTGTTTCTAAAACTGGGGAGGTTTAATCAGCTTAAAAAGTTGTTTCTGATGGCTTTGTAATTTGACCACTGCTGTATTTTTTTTTTTACCCAGAAAACAGGACAAACTATGAGAGGGACAGATGTCATAGTCTCCTAGATTGTATGACACTTGTTCCCTGTTGTTTTAAACTCTGTAACACAGCTGAAAAGCAGTGTTAATGTTAAACAGTTAGCCTTAGATCCAGTGTAACTCTTTACAAGCACTAATTCTAGTATTGTTTGTGTAGTTCATGGAGCCGCTTACACTGTAGTACACTGTGTTGTGGCATCTTCAAGACTGCAAAATTAAAAAAGGATATTTTTATTGATATTGTTAGCAGAGTGTAGATAAAATCTAATAAGATTTATGATAGGGTAGAGCTTGCTAAAGGCTTTGGAGCGCAGGGGCGATGGTACTTAACTGGCATATGTGTTCTCATATGGTAATATTTCATTATTGCTTCAGAATTTGAGTGTGCTTTTCCTTTTTGTGTTTTGCTTTGATATACAGAGATAAGCAAATGTTTTAAGCTTGCTGTTGCAAAAAATATTCAATATAAAGACGTTTACAGAGGTTTAACTTCAACATGTCTGATCAGTCGCTCTAGATCTAGTGTTGACATCTAAAATAAAATAATACTAATATGGAATATTGTTAGGGGGTATCCGTTTAAAACAAAGTTTTATGTGTGTTTTGTGTTGTGACATACTACATGGAGGGTGGAAATCTCCAGTGGGACCAAAAATGCTTTAATTTATCCCCCTTCTGCCTCACTCCAGTCATACTTGTCACCAGTCAGGTGTTGTTTGTTTCTTCTTTCCTCATATCATCTTTTGAATATGAATGTTGCTTTATTCTGAATGTCTCTAGTGGGCTTTTGTCCTGGGTTACTAGTGTAGTAGTTGAATCTGCTGTTATGTTCATTTATAATTAGCATCCTGAAAGACTAAAACTACTTTGAGCAAAAATACAAACATTTGTATGTCTGATGCCTAATAAAAGCACATTACACACTGTCTTTGTCCAGCAGTCATTCTTTGAAATGTTGCAGGAAGTCAATGCAGCTGTATAACCGCTACACAACACTAGATGGCACCCTAATGTTTACTTTGTCAAGGTGATTTTTATACGTCAATTGTTTAATGTTGGAAAAAATTAGTTTAATGTAACAAAATATTTTTAGGGCTGTCAGTATTTATTAAATTATGGAAATGAGTTGTGTATATATAATTACTAGCTAAGAAAACACCCTAAATAAACAAAATTAAGACCACTACACTGTTGTCATATCTTTGAATAAAAAAATAAAATAAAAAAAGTGGCTCTAGAAACGGTATGTTTGTTATTTTCAAGCCAATTTCTCAGGAATGCATTCAATTATATTCACACAGGACGTATTCGTGTAGTATTATCGTGCTAAAATTTTGCATTTTTACAGTATGTGGGGTTAAATTCTTAATAAACGTTTGGACAAATAATATATTCATACATAATATCCTAAAGGCTATTTTAATTAGTCTTTGACTTAGAGAGAGAAAAAGTCTACCATACGGTCTGCAAACACTCAAATGTCAAAGCTTTGTGTGCTTTGCTTTTCTGTTACTAAACACGGTATGACCCAAGGCTGCTAATTAGCTCTTAACAATTCAGTCTGCAACCTATTATAATCAAGGCCAGTTTCTGAAATAAGCACATTACGCCATTTTATAATTACATTAATAAATACACACCAGCAGACATTGTATAGTAAACAGCTGCCGAAAAAAATCGTTTTTATTTTTCCTTGACCATTCACCAGGAGCTCATATGAACACAGGCACCTTGGAAAGGTCTTTACACCAAAGAAAACAACAACAGCGGCACTGACGAGCACCAGAACATTGTCACCGTAGCACAATTACAATGGCAGTTTCTATTTACACACAGCTCAGAGTAAAAACTAGTACAGCCAGCAAGTGAGATAGATAATAATAATAACAGTCACCAAGTGTTTTCTCCCTCAGGATGAAAGGAGATTCAAATCTATTGAACTTTGGGGAAACGAGGAGAAACAAAACGGTGCAATTAGATAAACAGTATAAGACATTGTACATAAAGCAAGTGCTTTCAGTTAATGTATTGCGATATTTTATAATCAAGTCCAGATAATGAAATATCATCAGCTCCCTCTATCCAGACTAGTGCGCGTAAATGCGAGCGGTGTAAAAATAATTTCTTTCCGTCTATTATGAGTTATATTTGTCAGGTGTTGCCGCGTAAACCTGTGCACTAAAGCATAAAATTGCATAATTGTATTCGAGTGAACACAGACTAGACACTCACAATGACAAAATATAGTGGCACGAAGCCTTAAAAATATCCTCTAATTAAGGCCCTCGTTTCTGCTGATACTTGACACCGTTTAACAATAGGGCTACATTTGTTTTCATTCCATTAGAGTTAATTGTTGCTGGCTAACAGCCTTCAGCAGCAATCGTCGTCATTAAGAAAACCCTCTGAACCTCTGAAACCTGCGCCTCGCATCTTTCTGCACTGCATTATGATGGGTTTACAGAGATGAAAAGCTCGAGGAAGCCCGTGAGGTCAAAGCCCCGCTGGGATTACGCACGTGAGCCTGAGAACGAACGGCGGGAAACGTCACTGCGACGCACTCAGCTTGACCTGGCACGCGACGTCTGTATTAAACCCGGGATGAATGTAATTAATGCTGAGGAGGACCGTTCATTTATCTCATCACCTCAGATACAGGTCAGTGTGTGTCAGGCGATATCTACAGACGCGGATAAACAACACTTTAGCGTTTTAATAAGGGGCAGTTCACACCGAAAGCGGTTTTGCGCGGGAATAGAAAATAATGCATGTACTCTCGGCGCCATTTTCAGTCATTATGTGCGCTACTTTTAATTTGTTTTCCAGTGTAAAAATTTGTTACACTGACGCCCTTAAACATTATGCAGTGTTTCAAAACCTTCTCTCGCGTTTTTGAACGCTATTCCGCTCTGTGTGAATGGCCCTTAAATGTGCAGTCACATTTAGCTTTGCAGGTGAAATTCTGGGGGCAAAATGCAGCCATATCACTAGCAATCCAAGCATTTCGGAAATGGTTTGGAAATGACCTCTGAGTTAATGGCACTACTGACGCTACACAACCTACTTTGCCAGCAAAAATTCACCAAAGTTTCGCAAATGTGAATGCACCTTAATAAAACTTTATTATTGTGTCATTTTACGTTAGTTTTAAGTGACATTTATACATAGCATTTGCTATTTGTTGTGATATATCACATCTAATTTGAGAAATAATCTTTGGGTTTCTTGAATTTGAACCTTGGTAACAAATTCAACTGTAGGCCTAATCCTCAGTTCGTTAGTGCTAATGTCACAAAGTTATATGCATAATATGGTACAATCAAGTCTCTTTTTTTTTTTTTTTTGCCAATTTTAAGGGTGTCCCTCTTCAGAATAACAATATTTTCTTTTATAAGCATATAAATATACCATCCATTTATTAATAGCTACATTCATAGCTATTGCATCTGCAATAAAATCTGTCCCCCATCAATGACTTTATCCTTCACATTGGCATAGACATCAAGTACCTTCTTCAATGAACAGCTTCAATATACATATAGTCAGTGTGCAATAATGAATAATACAGTTATTGAATATAGTCTAAACATTGCTTACTGGTCAAAATAATAATTTTGGTAAATGGCATGGGTCACCCAAACACACCTCTTTTCCTTTATGGCTTTACAACTCAACTGCTGCATTTTTTTTTTCTGCTAGCAGCAGCATGCAAAGATGAAGACATCCTGAGTTTTCCCTTTTTCTCTTTACACAGTAGACTTCCATCATGTGCACAAGGCATCAGATGCCCGTTCTTAACATCAAACAATACTTGTAAAATCAGGAATGTCAAAAGAACAGACAATGGGACAGAAATGTGTGAACCAAGAATAAAAAAAGCACAGTTTGGGCTGACTACATTGGTCCTTGAGATGAACTGGTCCTCTCTTTTAGATCATTTCGAAGTGCTTATGTTTAGTATCCATCAGGCGTTTGTTATTATTGCCTGTGCTACGATGGTCAGAAGCTGGTTCTTTTATCATCAGCATCTGTTTGTTTTTATGGCAGCCCCCCCCCCACTAGATATGAGCACATGCTGCTAAGTATAGAACAGGTCTAAGAAGAAGCCACACAAATTTGGCTTTCAGCCCAGACCCAGTGGAATGACTGCAGAATGTGGCAGTTTATATCAGCACTTCGGCCAATCAGACTCAAGCGCTCTCTCTTAAAGTGATAGTTCACCCCAAAATAAAAATGGTCATTTACTCACTCCCATGTTGTCCTAAATCTGTATGACTTTGTTTTTACCTGGAACACAAAAAGAGATGTTTTGAAAAATGCTCATGCTGCTTTTTTTCCATACAAAACAGCTTATAGCAGTGGTTCTCAACATTTAAGGCCCCGTTATCCACACTATTTATTTTTTGGGGGGTTGAACTGTCCCTTTTAAAAATGTGCCCTTTGTGTCAGAACATAGCAGTTAAATGGGCGACTATGAAAACATGCTGAAATCACATGATGAAAATGAGTACATTTTCAGAGGAAGTAGATTTTGCATGTCATTCCTATAGTAACAGCAGCCTGCCTGCCCTGTGCCTGTTTTTACAGATAAAACATCACAAACAACATTCATAAATTCAGATCATATTTTTTGTTTGTTTTCTTCGGCATGCACATGCAGTATTAAAAAATACAGTTAGATCAGCAAATACTTGAAAAAGTGTAAAAATCCAGTGCGACAGTCTTTGAGTTCTTGAGGTTAACATGGTTCTTGATTGACAAAGGTCAGCAGTGAGATAATCCATTCAGAGCGCTGAGCCTACATTCCCATGGTGTCTTTTGGCATCTTATTTTCAAGATGTAAAGCGACTTGTTTAGGATTTTTGGATGGTTATGTTTTTTTTTTTTTTCTCACAACAAAAAGGCTCGAGACAAACGTGTTGCATTATGTCCTGCATATTCTCTGAGATCTTTTGAGATAGGGCTGCATGATTAATCAAAATTAAAACCCAAATCGTGAAATGGCTTAATGATCAAATCACAAAGGCTGCGATTTCATTTAATAAATATATGCAATGCATGTTTCAGACTGAAGCGCAGCATGATCATGATCTGGTGTTTTCAGTGTCGCAGTAAACGCTGCTCCACATAAACATATCTGGATCTACTTTGAGTTTGAGTCATTTACAATGTATATTTATTAAGTCAATATGCAGCTAACATCATCTTGTGACAATGACAAACATGCACTGAATTTTTTTTTCCCCCACATCATGCAGCCCACTCACAAGAGACATGATGGAAACATAAATCGGGATCCGACCAAGCTTGCGATTCATAATGCTAAGATCTTCTGTGCATGGTCCTATCTGTTAGGCTGGAGTTTTCGTCTCTGACAATAATGGATGATCTCACTGTTTAAGCATCTTGTAAGAAAAACGCTCCCCAGTTCTTAAAACGCAGCCGTATTTAACAAACCCCTGTTTGAAATGTTGATTAAACGTTTCCTGCTGCGTTTCCAAAACCGGAGATGAAAACAACGAGACAAAAACAACTTCGATATTGTAGCTAAAAATCGTTTACAAAGCACAACCGGGAAAAGACACCCCCCACCCCAAGCCTCAAATTCATCAAAAGACTCTTTGAGCAGAAAAAAAGCAAGAGCTAGTCCTCAGATCAGTAAAAAAGGGGCCTCCACTCCCACACGTTTAAATCCAGACGAAATGATGAACTCAGACAAGCCGACACCAGAAACATTCCTTTGCTTTTCTGTGCATCTCCACGCACAATCTCAGACCTCACCAAGGCACAGACAGACTCCTATATATTCTCATACAAATACATTCCTGAAAGCGGTCAGAGGGACTGGCCCCCTCCACGGAAAACAAAAACGAAACCTCTCAGGGCCCCTCTCCACCTAGGATAGACATGACCTGATCATATACCACGGGAACCCGGCAGCTATTTATCTGTAGTATGCATTGCAGAATGCCAGTACTGTCCAATGACAGCAGAGATCATAAGCCCTCTAAAAGAGAGTAAGTTCCATCCTGATGATGCTGTTTCATAACAAAAAGATTTAAATGTGCAGTCTGGAATATTCCTCTCGACTACAGCCTCTTTTCTGCAGACTCAGTCCCATCAACGGCCTCTACTCGTTCTTGCTGTTTGTGGCTCGACACAAGCACACAAGTTATGTAAGTAGACTACTGAGTGGCCCATCTGCCATCTGGCTATAGCTGAGTGGCGGTTTGGAGTTACACAAACGACTCAGTCTATGCAGAGACAGTCAGATCGGGTCAGTCTGACATGGGATATGCGCACCCACTCTAAACATCTGCACAGATCCAACA
This sequence comes from Poropuntius huangchuchieni, assembly GCA_004124795.1. Classification (NCBI taxonomy): domain Eukaryota; kingdom Metazoa; phylum Chordata; class Actinopteri; order Cypriniformes; family Cyprinidae; genus Poropuntius; species Poropuntius huangchuchieni. The sequence goes on from SCHK01444856.1 coordinate 14,328, forward strand.
CTAATGCCAACCAAAGACATATGGGTATCCGATTAACATCGCACTTTCAGATTTTCCTCACATCGGTGTGTGGGAAAAGAGATGGCGAGACTTTTTCTGCATCTTTTAAAGCGGCTAAATATATCGTGTTAAACTCTGGACCTGGTGAAAGTTCAGAACGGGAAGCATCTTAATCTGTTCCCTAGGTTCTGTACACCAGTGTGTTAAAGTAGCTTAGAATATCGATCAAAACAGTTACACATTTTGAGTAATATAATAGCATTATTAGTTATTGTTGTTAATTACCTATACGGTATGTTTACACAGAACCAGAGAAGACTACTTAGGCTAAAGACAGCTAAAACTTTCGGCATCCTGCTGGATCTGAACATTAAAAGCTTTGTACTGCATTACTATGAGACATGGATCCAAGTAGGTATTCATGAGCAGCACTAGTCCTAAATACTGTTTACCAGGTAGCTTATATAAGTATTGTAGGTACATTATACGTATACTGTTTAACCTGTGTACGAAGTTGGCGATAAAGAAAGTAAATAGTGAAAACACGCCATACTCATGTTGCAGCTTGATATGCACCATGTGTCTGTTAAATTTCATGTTGCACAACAAAACAAAGGCCTGTGCACAAGAAAACTAGCACCCCTAATGAACACGAGTAATGCGCCATGGCCTAGCTAACAAAACTGCAGCCAATACATAAGCACCATGGTGACAGGTGTGTGAAACATCATTAGAAACCAAATGCACCGTGATCTTAACTTCACATAAAAGCTTATCCGAGGCAAGAGCATATTTTTAGTAACATTTAGAAATATATTCCCACTTCTCAAGTCTCATTTGTAGGAAACGTGATGGAAAGAGTTTCCTCAAGTATATACTGAATGTAAACAACTGTAGACATCAGCTTGCCCTCTTACGTAAAACGCCTGTGAGATCTCTTAGACCCTTTGGTCTAAAATAGCACCAGGAAGGGAATGGAGGGACAAGCAGCAGCCTCTGAGATGTTCCTCACACCAGCGGAGGGGCCAAAATATGCAGCTATTAATTATTGAAACTCAACTTCATCTCTGGCATGAGATCACAAAAAGTTTCAATAAGCATTGGAGTAGAATTGGAGTGCTAGAGCCCATGGGTGCTGGTGTGTGGCTTCAGCATAGCTGTGCTTTCACAAACAGGTTGCCTCCAGTCATACGGAAAGACGCAAGGCCCTGGAGACCTTTTCATTGCAAGATCTGTTGAATCGTGTCAACAGAAAGTGAAAAAAAGGAAAATTATAGATCAAAATGCAGAAATAGTCATGTGTTTTCTTGGAGATGTTATTTAAATGCATATTCATTTTACATGGATCTTAATTATAGATTCACATTTAAAATGCCTTTAGTTTTTTTCTGTTGGTCTAGTATCTGGCTTTATTCACACAGGCAGCAAAATTCAGATTTTTTTTTTTTGGTCAGTCCATTGAGTTTTTTGTAGTCTGAATTCATGAAAGATCACAAGACAAACCAGATCCAAACCACATCCATTTTTGGTGTGAATTTACATTAAATTAAAATCCATTTTTTGCCATGTCAAGTTTTCTGAATTCTGAACTACAGAAGACCACATGAAATCTGATGTTTATGAACCAGATCCAAACCACATCCATACCAGGTGTGAAATCGGATCGTATTTCTTTAATGCATCTTAGTGTGAATTGGAATCAGATTCCAAGTAGTCTACTGTACTTTTAGATGTTTGTGAGTCTCTTTTAATCTCTTGTCAGGATGATGGGTTATAGCATTTGTAAATAACTGCTGTGGAGACACAGGGATATTGACTACATTGTACAAACAAATGGATCTAATAATTGAAATCAGATTTAAAACGAAATCTGATTTATGTGCTGTGTGAACAAAGCCATTCTACCAGTAAAACCAAGTGTTACCCTGGCCATAAAATATGGGGGTTTAATACTATATACCTTATCTATATACACATATCAACAGTAAGTGAAAGAGAAATAGTGTGATGAACAAAACAGATACAGACAATGAGTTGATCACAATAAGCATTGTTTGCAGGTTTATGATGAGTTAACTAGCTTGATGTTACGTAGACGATATCATATTAGACTGTATCAGAGCCACCAAAACGGTGCCAATTGCCAACCGAGCTGCCATATTCCTTAAGAGCCAAACCAAGTGTTGACGTCGTGGAACAATTTTTCTGGTCATCCTTTGCAAAGAAGCCCATCATGAAAAGATGTCCATCCTCCTGTGACCAGTGTTCTGCCGTGTTACACACTATTGTACCAACTACAGAAGAATAACACCACCACATCTGAGTGCTTCCAGCTCCTGTGCTGGAGTAGATGTGGCATTTGCTATTTTTATTACTTCCTACTTGAACCTGTGAGGTCAGGAAAAAGGTGAGAGGTAAAGAGCTCTTCACCATTCAGAGGTAAAATGAACCACTTTGCAGAGTTTTCTTTACTTGGGCGTGTTGGTTGAACCTCCCTAGGCAACAGACTGTGGCGTGAAACCACCACGGTTCATATATGGCTCTAATATGAATGCAGTTCATTCCTGCAGATGGAGTCCGATGGGAAGGAGAAGTTGCCTGAATGGCTGGTTCTTGCGATCGCTAACTTTGATGCGAGTCTGTGCTGTTGGGTTTTAATGATCGCAGTCTTTGAACTTCATTCTGTTGAAGTCAGTTACATACAAAGCAAAAAAAGAAAGAAAAAAGGAAAATGGCACATAAAAAAACCCTTTTTGGTAGCAAGAAGGTATTCCTGTGACAAAAAGCACTGAGTTCTTTGCTGTTAAATCTAACTGCTGGTTTTGCTTTTACTGATCGCATCCCTGAAAGAAATGTCCTATTGGTAAACGCAAATATAAAACCAGAGATATAAAATCCGTCCTTCGTAGGTGCAATTGCTTGTGTCAGCACGGCTGAAAGGGGGAGCTGAAAGTCCTTCTCTTCCCATATTTATTTTTATTTATTAATTTTTTTTTTTTTTTTTTGCATTGAAGAATTTCCATTCAGGGGAGCTGTCCAGTCAGTATCCCAAAACAAACCCCTGTGGTGGTACATTCTTGAGAAGACAGGGTTTTCTGGCTGTCCAACCCTTAACCTTTAGTAAAATGGGCAGGAGAAATGTGAAAATGTGCCCATGGAAAAAGAAACACTTTCTCCAGTTGGGTTTTATAGCACTTACACAGTCTGAAAGAGAGCTTTCTTCTCTTTTAAAAAGAGCATGGACAGAGGCTGGTCTTGCCCTGACTGGTCCTTTAGGAACAGACAAGAATGTTTTTAAGCAGTATACCGAGCACAAACAAAAAGAGATGGATCACAAGTTTTTTTTTGTTTTTTTTTTGCAGTGTAAAGCAACTCGCCTCAAAGGGAGAGTTGGAAATCTGCAAAGATGGGGAGTGCATCCGTTGGTTTAAGAGGGAATGCATAAGGGTTTGACCCTTGAAGTCCATGTGGGTTAAAGGTGAAGCAGGGTGGGGCTGTGGTCAGTAAGAAAGAGATGGGACGTATTTCATTATGCTATGCATGCAAAGGAAGCCCACCCTGTTTTTGTGTGTAAGCCGTCGCAGCTGTTTCAGTCAACAAATCTCTGGCAAGCTTTCTTCCAGCGGCAGGCCGTGCACCACATGTCTCTGTTTTCCATGCCGTACACCTTACGACACTTCTTTCCCTCGCCTCGTGACTTCCTGCTGCACAGCACATGACACAAAACACAAAAATTATTGTTTTACAAAAAAATATTCAACATACAAAAGCAAACATTTTATAAAAGATTTGTACTTCCATAGTTAAAACTGGATTAAATAAATAGTTGTTGCTAGATCATATTGTGCCTGGAGCTGTAAATCTAAATGTAAAAATAGAAAAAAAGGTATTCATAATTAAATATACAATATCAACCTTTGATAAGTTTTAAAAGTAAAAGAACTAATATCTGATAACCAATATGTATCAACCAGTATCTGAGTATGATCCTACCTACAGCCTATTAACACACCTCCACTGGGTTTATGAACTTTTCACATGCTTCTGGCGTTATACCAAGTAAGCAGAGAGCAGAACGTATTGATTATACTTTTCCACACTACTTAAAGAGTTTATGATGTGCCACTAGATTCTGGACACTCATAAAATGTGTAAGAATGTCCCTTACAGGAGCCACACCTCCAGTTTTCATCAAGTCTAACCCTTTTACACAGCCTTTGCTTTACTATGCTCATTTCTTCTGATGTGAAACTCTTAATTTAAGACTGAAAGGAAGTGTAGTTAGGAATGTACCTGAGTGAGCCTGCGGCTCTGGGGGGAGATGAGAGCACTGCAATGGTCTGAGAGCGCTGCTCCCCAAAGCCCTGTGTCCGGCTGTGAGTGGGAGAGGCCTGCAGTCAGACAGAGAGAGAGAGTTAACATCCCTCACACAAGGCCAAAGACATCATTCATCCATTTCCTGTCATAAAAATCTCAACGCACAATTTATAGAGATACAGAGCATAAAATTCAGTCTGTTCAGCTTGTTTTGTGAGCGTTTGTGTATTCGGTTATGTTGAGATATTGTTAGACTGACTCACATCTCACAGTTGTGTTTGCACGTTTGAGTTACCTGACATCAAAGTGTGGTAGATCAGTAGACGATTATGAAACACAATCCGTCAGGACTCTACTGTGTGTGTATAAAGGGACAGTCTATTGCAAGGCACACTGGAGTTCAGTGTGTGCATGTGTGTGATGGGCACAGGAACGTGTGTGTGTGTGTGTGTGTACTCACAGAGGTGCCAGTAAATGTGACGGGTGGGGACTGCCAGGAGATACTGAAACTGCTGCTGGAGGGGGTGAAGCCAGTGGAGCTGGTGGAGGGGATGGTGACAGGGGCTGTGGCCTGTGGAGCGACAGTCACACTGATATACTGTAGTCTCTACGGGCCCGTGATTATGACTGGGCTGTATGTATGTATGTAATAACCACTTTGACAGCATCTAGTATTCAAAACAATAGGCTTTTCTTTATTGGTCACCCTGCTATTGGTCACTTAAAAGCTATGTGACAGTTCAGTATAGGTTTTACAAACATTGTTTAACACTGTTATTATTATATTCTAATATATTATATTAATTTCAAGTTTTATTATTTTGTTTTTGTGCTTTGGTTAACAATTTTAGTGTCAAGCAGTTTTTAAAAATGTAATACAAGTTTTAATTTGTAATTATTTTAAATTTATATATATAAAAAAATAGTTTTTACGAGTTACTGTTAACAAAAATAATCTTGATCTGAGTCTTTTTTGTTCCATATGTTGAGCCATTGTCTTTGTACACTACCGTTCAATTATTCAGCAAGGATGCATTAAATTAATCAAATATAATAAAGAAATTTATAATGTTATGAAAGATTTATATTTCAAATAAATGCTGTTCTTTTTAATTTCTTATTCATCAAAGACTGTTGTAAATTGTATTATGGTTTCCTCAAAAAATAATTAAGTAAAACAGCTGTTATGGGAATGCTTCTTGAGCAGCAAATTAGCATATATGAATGATTTCTGAAGGATCATGTGACACTGAAGACTGGAGTAATGATGCTGAAAATTCAGCTTTGACATCACAAGAATAAATTATATTATATTTCTAATGTATTTTGATCAAATTTAGCCTTGGTAAGCATACAGAGACTTTTTTTTTAAATATTTTAAAAATCCTACTGACCCCAAACTTCTGAATGGTAGAGTATGTGATCCAATTAATAGGAACATAATCATAATTCTCCTCACGTGTGACCTTTTTATGCTTTATACTGTGATTGAAGGACATCTTTATGCACAGCCTGACCTGTCGAATCTGTCTCCATACTGAGAAGGCTTTCTGATATTAAATGTTCTGCTTGCTTTCTGAAATTGCATAAAAATACTAGGTCATATCCATATTGTATTTGTCTAGTGGTTGTGTTCTGAGAGCATCAGAGTGAATCTTTGAAGTGATGTAATGTTATGTAAATGTGCGTAGCTCATGGTGATTGGTTGGGCTGTACCTGGTAGGCGTGGTCTGTGTGCACTAGGTAGAGTGCGCTGGGAGCAGAGCGGCTGAGGGGGGTGGTGGTGCTGTTCTCGCTCTTTGCTCCGTTAGTGCCATCCGGCTGTCTCTGGTCCAGACCCGGCGGGGGGGACAGCACAGACGGGGACACAGGAGACAGACTGCTCAAACCGTCCGCCACAGAGTCGGTGTTCAGCTTGATCTCAGTGTAGTAGAAATCCTCCTCTCCGTCACTGCACTCTGAGTCACAGTTCCTCCTGAAGAGAGACAAACCAAAGAAACATTTTAACATTGACACTTTGATTTGCTTTCATTTAATTTACAGTTCTGCACTATACCATACAGTACGACAATAATAACACAGCACTATACTTTCCTGTCATATTTTACAGTTATACAAAGGTAAATCACAGTATTTCAACACGATACTGAGAAAAATGTCTTTTTAAATACATTTTGACTGATTTCATATTTTAATAATTATTAATTTAATACAATTTAATAAACAGCCAAACCTGCCATAGTCTGAGACTGATTTCATAACTCAATTTTGACACTACCTTACTAAGATTTTGTACAACGTTATATTATACATACCGTAATTGGACATGTTTTAACGGTTACTTAATGCATAACTGTTAGTTTCTCATCTAGTCCTTCTACTGAACCATATTTCTGAAAGATGACTTCAGCTGAGAGAAACATAAACCTTCCTTCACAATCATCTAGCCTTTGCTGTCATTACTATGTGCCCAGCAGTAATAGCGTAAGCGTGGTGATAATCCTCCTGGAATTAGTCTCATGTTTTGACATTGAATCAGGAGCAGGCTGCAGTCTCTTATCTCTCACTATAAGCTATCCAGAGTTCACTGTGATGGATGTCAGCCAAGAGATGGTGTAACACCATAAAAATGTGAATGGGTTTCTGTCTGATGAGAAACGTACTTTGGAAAAGTCTTTCTTTAGTAATAAATGTGAATGTTAAAGAAATCTTAAGCCTTTTTTGTATGTACATGCTGATGTATTGGGTTTATTTTGACGTGCAACATGAAATAAAATAAAAATATCTGTGTGGATACACAGGGTCAAGCACTGAACATGACAAAAATCTGCCATAATTGAACAATTTTGCCACACTTTATGGTTTTAATTTTACGTACTGTATATATACTACCATTTAACACTTTTGGGTTGGTACAATTTTTAAATATTTCTATTAATATAAATATTAAATGTCTCTTATGTTCACCAAGGCTGCATTTATTTGATAAAAATACAGTAAAAACATTAATATTGTTACATATTATTAGAATTTAAAATAACTGTTTTCTATTATATTTTAAAATGTAATGTATTCCTGCGATACAAAGCTGAATTTTAAGCATCATTACTCCACATTTCAGTCTCTTCTTCTTCGTGATTCTTCAGAAATCATTCTAATATGCTGATTTGCTGCTCAAGAAACATTTTGTATTATTGAAAACAGTTGTGCTGCTAAATATTTTTGTGGAAACCACAATATTTTGTTTTTCAGAATTCTTTGATGAATTGATAGTTTGTCAGAATGTCTTTACTGGTACTTTTGATCAATTTAATGCATCTTTGCTGAAAAAATACTGACCCAACCATTTGAATGGTACTGTAACAAACACCCCTCTCATCAACAGTTTGTATTAGCGTTAATGCACAAGACAAAAAAAAAATGGTTAAAATGTATTGTATTGTAAGGGAATAAGAGACATTTTTTGTGATACCACAGGTGACTTACCCCAGGTGGACGGTTCGAATGTGCCTTTGGATCCCGGCGGCTGTGCTCAAGACCTTCCCACAGTTCTTCCACAGACACTTGAACATCACCTTCATGGAGTTCTGCCAGGGACACAGGTGCACAGTGAGTACACTAATCCACATCAATCAGCAGACCTCTTGTCCCCAGCATTCAGACGCTCACAAAGGACTGACACGGGGGATGCAAGGGGTGCGAGCGGAGCCCAGAGCCTCAAAAGGACACCCACCTTAGACGTCTCTCATGCTTTATTCTGAGGCTGGTAATTGGTCTGCATTGAAAGTGACACTATAGCACAGTCTTTCAAAGCTCATGTCATCTTTCACACAGTGTGTCTGCACTAATTACACAATTGTCATTTGAGAGCTGCAGCTCCCGTGTCAAAACTGCACTCGGGTTGAAAGCACAAGTGAGCATAAGTGAAGATGAAAGTCTTAATACTTCGATCTCTCGACATATTCTATTATGCCAATGGCATGCGGTACGTTTGTTTACCATTGTTATGACGCTAATTTAATTTTCACTAGATAGCCATTGTGTTGGTCTGGCAAACAAAGCAGCTCCTTCCCGCTTAATCGGTTCGTCATGTCCCTGGATGACAACAGCGCCACAATTCCCAGCGCTATAAACCAGAAACTAATTAATAACACAGTTCAAACTGGCTGGTGTCCTCGTGTTGAAGTCAACTCTCTAGAAGGCAGCTGAAGGTCAAAGCAGAAAGCTTTGCCATTTTTCTTCTTTTAGGAAAAGCTCTTTAGAAGACGTTGCCAGGAAAGACACTGAGATATGACTGATTGATGAGTTTGGAGGCAGGTAATGGTTCAACAGCAATTCCTAGAAATTATTCTAAAAGGAACGGCACTTATTCATCAACAGTGTTATTAATTATATATATAGGCAATATACCGGTAGACACGCTAAAGATTTTGGGCTATTGTCTCTATCACGGTTACACACTCATGTGATGTTGCTGTGCTACATGGTAACGAAAACGTTTAGTTTGCATGTGTATAGTTTTGCATGTGCCATTGAAATGCAACCAGCTGTCTGAGAGATGCACACACATGGTACATGAATATGGTAAGTGGTCAGCATACAGTGAACTACCACAATTTTTAACGGTAACACCATGGCTTTGTAGTTAATACCACATAACCATCATGGTATTTTTTGAAGTACCATGGAGTGACTATTTACATATCAACATATCGATAACAACATTGTTCAGTACTACCAAAGTACCACAGTTTCACCATCTAATAACATTATTGCACCATGGTACCATCACAATGTGTTTTGTAGGTGCTGTAAATTTGATTACATATGTAAAATATTTGTAATAACATAATGACAAATTGCTTAATTATTTCTGTACAATACGTCCATGAAATGCATATTCTACATTATAGTAGTGATAATGAAAACAGGGCACTGACAAACACTGGCACTGCTGTTGTCCTGGAATCCTAAGCTGGAGAGACAATAACAGAGATAAAGGAGGTCTATTCATTCCCACAAATGAGGGAAGACTGACAGAATCTGGGATGCACCTGACATGAGCCTGACGAACTGGAAGATAAAGTAGATTGGTGCCTGTGAGCAGCCTACTGCATTGGTAACTTATCTTCGTAAAGACAAGTAAATTGCCTCTCTACACAGCATCATCATGTCTAGTAACGGCACCTCCAAATGAGCCACATCCTAGAGAGGACAGTATGTTATTAAAAGTGAAGAAATATGTGCCCACGACTTCTCAAATAATCTGTCTGCAAGGCTAATATAAGACCACATATAAATCACTTTTACACATCTTCCTCTAAATTCAGGAAATAGTCTTGTCACATACAGGAATAAAATACAAATTACAAGGGCTGTCAATCAATTAAAATAATCTAATTGTGATTCAAGTCTCAAACTGCATATTTCTTCTACTGCATTGAAACACACAGGTAAAATGCACTGAACAAAGAGGTTTTTGCTGTGGTTTGTGGCTGCAGTTCTTTGATTAGGGTTGGAAGGTCAGGTTGTTGTATCATGTCTGTTAAATAAATAGCAATTAAAATGCATACTTTGGGTCCTGAAGGTTTTGTATATAATTTATATTGTAAATACATTGGAATTAATCAAATCACTTGAATCACACACATTAACTTTAGCACCCCTAAAAAATACATACATGTACAATTGCCATAAATTTCAGGGGTTGAAAGGCATTAAAGTCTTGCTTGAACATTCTGTCATCAGTTACTCACCTTCATGCCTCATGACCCTTGTTCATCTTTGGAACACAAATTATGATATTTTTGATGAAATACGAGAGGTTTCTGACCCTGCATAGACAGCAATGCAACTGCCACGTTCAAAGCCCTTAAAAATAGTAAGGACATCGATAAAATAGTCCATGTGACATTAGTAGTTCAACCGTAATTTTATAATTTTATGACTTCCTTTCTGGGCCTTGAACGTGTCAGTTGCATTGCTGTCTATGCAGAGAGCTCTCAGATTTTATAAAAAAATATCTTAATTTGTGTTCCGATGGTCTTAGGGGTTTAGAACAACATGAGGGCAAGTAATTAATGTCAGAATTTTCATTTTTGGGTGAACTATCCCTTTAACTCAACTGATGCTAGATTTTGCAGACACCCATAACACCCAAAATCCAATTCTGATTGGCCTGATTTGAAAAATCAATCTATCGAAAAATGTCATTATTTTAAAGGAGTACAAAATGTATAAATTCAATGCTGTAGTTTATGCAACCAAAACCCAATTTACACCACCAATGATATAAAAAAAAAACTATAAAACTGTTACTTATTTTTTTACAAATATTATTACTATTACTATTACTATTAATATTTAGCTGTTTTTAGTTCCGATGCATAGGCAAATCAACCCTGTGGTATTCAGCACTCAAATACAAGTCTTTGTCTCACTTTAAATTGCATTTAAATTTCACTTCAAGGATCAAAAACCCATCCAGAAAGATTTTTGTGCCGCTTGTTCGTAAATCTATTATCCCCCTTTATCCATTAGTCCTATAGTAACGTTTAACTAAGTTACGCCTGATAAAATCTCCATAAGTGAAGGTGAGATGACAGCAGCTCACTTTGCGTTTGCGGGGGATGGGTTCGTCAAACAGCAAGCTGTTCCCATCATGCTCATCGATGTTGTCATCTGGTGGGCCGTTGAGGCTGGGCATCCGAAAAGGTTTGAAGCTGTCAGCGGACAGGGGTGGGGACGGCGTGGATGGGTTGGACTGGTCACTGGGCGCACTCCAACTCCAATATCCACTGCTGCTGTAGCTGGATGGAGTAAAGCCTCCGTCCTTCCATGAGCCGTTCAGACCCTCTGTATGGAGAGACACGGTGAAGGCATAAAGACACATTAAGTGCAGTAATTACCATCATTCCGACATATCTACTGCTTTATAATACACTAAACTTTCAATTAAGTGTAATGAGGAGTGAAAAGACATAAACGTCATGTTAGTTTATGAAACTCTAGGTGTGCAGCGGTGCCGTAACACACTGTAATAACAGAAAGTTAAAGTCCTAATTATATTACATAAAAGCCATAATTATAGTACTCCATTAAAGCCCTTGAAAAGTTATAACACATCCTCGTCAAGGTCTTAAAGGGGCCACATGACATACGACATGATTGTACTTTTACTTGTTTCCCTTGGACTTTTTTGGTTCTTTGTGTGATTGTATTTTAGCTAATTGTGAGTCTTGAATCTTCCTCAAAATAATGATTTTTGGTGTGAAAACATACTGTCATAAATACAGAAGTCTTAAACGTACAGTGTTAAAAACTGTGGGAGGTCAGATAGAGAATATGAATGGCCGTTAAAACTAAATTATGACTGTTTTGGTGCAAGACTCCTTTCCTAACATTTAAAAGTACTTCAGGGAATAAAATGCTATAGAAGTGTAGAATATGGCCCCTTTAAGTTATTAGTAGATGACAGCTTTAACACAAGACAGCAAAAGTCTGTCTCATGACAGCTGAACTAGTGCACCACTGTCTCATGTGACAGTTTTTCATGCACATGTGACTGTGAAAACAGGAAATAGCTGAGTGTAGAGAAAGATGTTTCTGCAGCTCAAAGCAGACAGTGTGAAAATGATTTCATGAGGGCTGAGATCACGGTGTGGTTGTGATCTAAAACAACTTACCGCTAACTTTTACAGGAGGGCTGCGCACCAGAGGACTAGTGGACAGGCTGGTCAACACCATGGCAGCTGTCACTTTATCCATGTCCACCTCCTCTTCTGATTTCCTGTAAAAGCAAGAAACGGCACTTAAAATCACCATGAAATCAAAAATGAGCGAACGCCTGATGATCACGATACCACAACAATTAGTAAATGTCAATGATCCAAACAACTCCTGATTGGAAATGCCGTTTCACTCATCTATACACGTCACAATAGAGAGAGACTTTAGATTTTTGCAGTTCAAAGATCTGACTACTTTCCAAGGGATTACTAGTCACATGACATGATTTACAGATCAGGTGATATACTCTAATTATATACTGCATTATACATAATCAAAAAGACACACTTCTAATCACTCACTAAACAGAGTATCCATTAGAAGTTCATTCAACCAATCAAATCCAATGACAACTGTTCACGCCACCAGGGCTCCTGAGATGAACGCAAATTCTAATGTTAACTCTCCACAGGTGTTATAAGCTTCCTTGATTCAGGCTATTACAAACATGTTGCTCTGAGCTTTCATGTCAGCTGCTGCGTTCATTGTTGTGGGATCTCCAAAGCTGCACCGCACAGCGTTCCTATGATGGACCGAACAGGAACATCTGTCCTGACAGATGACTCTCATCACTCACAGATGAAGTGTACACGTCTCTTTACGATAGCATGATGGCGTATGATGGTATCTTAACGCGACCCGTTTCTGCAATGGGAACGGAGCGGCTGATCTTGCGGCATTTACAGATTTGTAAACAACAAAAGAAGGCTGCGTGAAAGACACGTCAGTGTTTTTATATAGCAAAGGACATCTGTAAAATCTCAAACGAGTATTTTGAGCCTGTGATTGAAGGATGGACGATGAATGCGTTGACGTGTGGAAGGAGTAATAAATCTTCTCACCTGTCAGCTCATTCTCTCCTGGGAGAACCTGAGCCGCCCTGCCAAAGGCGCAGCATGAAATCTCATAAGCGAGAGAGACAGAGAAAGCGAGAGACCTCTGGCTGACAGAGAAGCCCGGGACCTCCATTAGAGATAGGCCTAATTTATGTGTCTCATGCGGCGAGAATGATGTCATTACGGCTTTCGGATAAATCACGGTAGGCTGCCATCCTCTTCCGACGCCGCTTTTCCCAAGACCCTACTATTATAGGTACTTCCTGGTCACCTTGGGAGTGCACGTTAGGCTTGATGGAGCTTTCCAGATAATGCCACGCTGGTGCTCCTGGACGGCAGCTAATTAAGAGCTTTAATATCTCTCATCCAATGGAATATTGTAAATTTCAAGAAACGCATTAGATCCTGTGTAATTAACATGTAATATATTGCCACTCTTCAACAAAAAGGATCTCTGAAGTCCCAAATCACTTGAGTCATTAGTGTCCTTATCAAGCCACGGGAGTGAAGCTGGGTGCACATTTATGAATGGTAATTAAACGAGAAGGTAAGCAATACATACAGCTGCAAAACTTGAATTTGACAGGAGACAAAGTGGTTTCTTTAGTTGTGCATCCACAATGTTTACATCGTTTGCCCACTGTGAACTGTTCTACATACACTCTACATGAGGGTTGCTTCATATAGCATAGTGATCTAAAAAATAACATCTGCAAATCCATTGTGGCTTGGGATGGGTTAGGATGATCAACCGGTCCACCATCGGTCCATCCATCAACTAATTAGTAGATTAGTGACTGGGGGAAGAGGACCCCCCAAGAGGCCACAAGGGGGTGCTTGGTGGCCCACCCAAAATCTAGGGGAGAAAAAAACACTACTTTTATAAAAAACAAAATACTAATTTATTGTGTTTATTTTAAATTTATTTTAAATAAATGTAATTATTTTACATTTTTAATTATTCTAAATAATATTTTAGATTATTTGATTTAATTATTGTTAATTCTGCTTTGTAAAGACCATAAGATTTATCACAATGATTTTATTCCATTGACAGTGCAGGAAATAAAATAAAATAAAATAAAATAATAAAATAAAATAAAATAATACAATAAAATAAAATAATACAATAAAATAAAATAAAATAATTACATGACAAATGTGGTTTTATTTTAAAGATTTATAAATCTATAATTAATAATTTAAAAAAATAAAAAATAAAATATATGCACAACTTAAGACACCACTTTGTCTCCTGTCAAATTCAAGTAACAATATAAAAAGTATAAACAGTAAAAAAAGTAAAAGACAAGTAAAAAAGCCTTATTACAATAAAGTGGATTGTTATTTATTTTTAAAATAATTTTGCAGCATGTCCCATGTGAACGCCCTTAAGAAATATTTCTGATCAGTCTGTGGTGGTCATGACCATAAACCAGCCTAATTACACAGGGCTTCTGACTTAGTCGATTATGAAAAGATGTAATTTTTGCGCATCTCTAATCATGGCCTCTTCCCATCATCACTGGAATATCTCCAACTATGAAGCTGGAAAAACATTATGGGAGTTACTGTTCTCAAATAGAGAAGAACAGACAAACAGATGCTCTGCTGTGAACCAAGCCAGTGCTGCATCTCATTTGCTGTTGGCTCACTCTCATCTCCCATCTCGGTTGACGTCTTTGGTTTTCTCAATGGGAGCGGGACAATATAATCATGCTCTTTCTGCTCATTTCCAATCAGGCAGGTATAAATTAATGACCATGTTACAGAAATGAGCTTGGGTATGAATTACCCAGATCTAAGAGCCATTAATGCTCTGTAATTCTTCCCGTGGCCACCCTCATTTGCAGGAAGCCAAACGTCAATGGGTTTTTTTTGGTCATGGGGGTAAATGGGTGAGATGGCCGCCAGCCAGAAGGGGGAGGCAGTTCACAGACATCTGTTGTGATTCAACGGACAGATGTGCCAACGTTTTCTAGCCGTCCAATCTCAGAAGACAAATGAGAGAGCGGGTGGCTTGAGGAAGGCTATCCTACGTACCTTCAGACATCTGGACCTTTGTGTTTAATGAGTCCATCGAGGAGGCCTGTGCCCACATTGGCAGAAATCTGAAAAGATGTTTCCAGTTTCAAAAAGAACAGTGGTTTAGGGGGATAAAATGGAAACTAATTGGATTACAGTTTTTTTCCAAACCCAATATCAGTTTAATGTGGGCTCATTCTGACCTTGCAACAGTGGCACAAAAACCATTTGGAAAAATAACAGTGTCACTTTAGCTTACCAAAATGATTGAAAAACAAATTGCACTCCATTCAGAATTCAGAGAGCATTTCAGCGTCAGTAAACACTGATAACTCTGAAATAACACAGGGGAAGTCAGGGGAATTCCCCGAAAAATCCGAACACACAGCTCCTCCCCTGCTGCCCTCCCCTTCCCGTTCGGTTTTAAGCGAGAGCAGGAGGGAGCGGAGAGATGCCTTTGAAGTTGGCTCGAGCTGGGCCGTCCATCGTTTATTACAGTCACTAGTGTATGACGCTCATTTCCTTCTGAATAACGCGCAATAAATCAGACGCCTCAAGCCTCCCGGCCTGAGCTCCTGCGTTCTGTTATCACTGCCATCCACGTAAAAATCTGCATGCAACACGGGACAAATATGCATGAGAGACGTCGAGCCATTATAAA
This sequence comes from Poropuntius huangchuchieni, assembly GCA_004124795.1. NCBI lineage: Eukaryota > Metazoa > Chordata > Actinopteri > Cypriniformes > Cyprinidae > Poropuntius > Poropuntius huangchuchieni. The sequence goes on from SCHK01444856.1 coordinate 29,955, forward strand.
CGTTAACCTGCTGTAAACATGTAGCATTGTGACTGCGACCTCTGACTGTCAGATACTAATCGGATGCGGTCATAGACCGAGCCCTCCGCGTTTATCTACGGCCTTGTGCAGATCCAATCAGCATCGCATACTGTAGAAAGATAAAATAGCGGCAGCATATATGGGCTGCTTTCTTTCAATTTCCTGTGTAATATCATTACAGTGCAGGGCTGGGTGGTTTGACTGTATATATCGATGGTACAAATGTGATGTGCTGTACAGTTTATACTTGCGGCGTGATTTAAAAAAAGCACACCAAGCAAAAAACTGTAGTTTGCAAACTGTGTTGCTGATGGCATCCAATGTAGACAGCTTCATTGACTGTAATAGTGCGATTTCATGGATACTGAGCAGTGATACAACTTGGTGCATCAAAATACAACTGATGTGTGTAGTCACAAGTACATGTATCAGCGATTTTCCAAACATTTACAACGTATTTGTAATGTAATACTGCCTCAATTGCACTTCCAGGCTTTTTTTGTGTGTTAATGCATCAGGCGGTCAGTGAACAGGTAGTACTTTTACTTAGCAAGGATGCAGTAGAGTGACAGTAAAGACATTCATTATTACCAAAAAATATATTTTTCCTGTATATAAACGCCTCCTAAACAGCAAATTACAAACAAAACAAACAGTGGTTGGTAACTATAGACAATCTCTTCCTTTCAAAGCTAACAGCTTTTGTCAAGAATACACAGCAAAACGGAACCAACAGTATTCTTACACTTAAAAGTTCAAATATATCTCTAAAAAAATAGGTTTTTATTGCCATTGAAGGTTCCATGAAAAAACTTGAATTATTATTAAAATCCTATAAGAACTGTTCACTAAANAAAAAAAAATAGGTTTTTATTGCCATTGAAGGTTGCATGAAAAACCTTGAATTATTATTAAAATCCTATAAGAACTGTTCACTAAAAGCTAGGTTCTTCTATGGCATCGCTATGAAATCCCAATTTTGGAACCTTTACACAAGACTCATCAATCTTAGAAATTTAAGAAAACCTCTTGAGTCTGCCTTACCCAGAAGACCGGGCCAGGACTGTTTCCAGTTTTGATAATAACTGTATATACTGCACACTTTACCATTCAGCTCTTCTGGAAATCTTTCTCTCTCATTGGAAGGCAAACTTGCAAATCTCTCTGGTGCGAGAGACATTAACCTTGGCAACCTGAGACAGATACACACACATTATCTCTTTTTAATTTGATTAAAGCAAAGATTAATCCATTCATCATCTATTACTTTGTATCATTACAGGTCAAGCGTGCCGTCGACACAGAGGGCACAAACACTCGCACGTTCTTTGTTCTCGATGCCACGCTCGTTTCATCTCGCCCCCTCCGCCTCGGCTCTCCTCTCGCCCGCAGGCTGAGCGCTCGCGCGGGATACGCTGAATGTGTGGGCTGCGCTGGGCTCAGGGGCCCGAGGGGGGTACTGTCGGTCAACACACGGATGCTCGAGGCGCTCCAGAAATCACAGTGGTTGGCATCGGCCCAAAGCCAGCCTCCTCTTACCTCACACACACGGTCCAGCTCCCTGTTGTGGATAAACATCGTGCCTGTGAAGCCTGGCCCGCGGCCAGACGCAAAGCTTGAGTTGTACAATGATTTCCCTTAATACTGGACAGCCTTGTTTACTTGCTAATCTGCAAACAGACAAAATACAGCACAACGTTTCGGCTACACTGGCCACTCGTATGCCATTTATAGCCTCCCCTGCCCCCACCTTGCACGCTTGGGTCGAGTTTTTACAGTTCCCTGCAGTGTTCACGAGCGTTCCTCGATGTGGGGAGGGTAAACACGCTCACAAAGAGAGAGATTGCCACATTCCTGCTAAACATGGGCTGTGTAAGAGGTATTTACGGTCAACGTCAACCTCATATAGCGCTCTTTTCCACCAGTAGGACCAGATCATGTTTGTCAAGGAAAAGAGAAAAGAAGGCTTTATCTGACTCCGTCACACAGTGCCATTGTAACAGAGTCCACATGAAAGAAAGAATAGGAGAAAAATCCCAGTCATTTATGCTGTCGGGTAAAAATATGACAAGTATGCTTGCTTCTTACAATCATGTCAAAGAAAAACGCCAGACTGCAGCTGCAGGTGAACATCTTTGTTCTGAACTAATGCCCAACCTTTTTAGTCTTAAATTATGTGCCATCAAAGCCCCAATAACCCCCTTCAGACCTTAACTGTGTTAAAGATTTATGGAATTTAATTTAGCATTATCATTAGTTATGGCTGTCACAATCATGAAACTCTCGCTGTCATTCAAATACATATACATTTTTTTTTTCATCTGATCTAATATTTCACATCTATCTATCTAATATTGGGTTGAAGGGTGTGAGTTAGACATGATAAATAATTTTAAAATATTTACAATTATTCTTTTATTATAATTATAAGCAACCAATAATAATATTAATAATTATTATTATTAATATTATTATTACTATTATACATTTTGTATAATTTAATTATGAAAAAAAAAATTACAATTTTGTTATGAATAAAGAAAAAGAATTGTCAATGTCAACTACAAATAATGTCAAATGTCAATGGTCCAAACCTGTAACAGCCATAAACATGATTTCTTATTATGAATATTAAAATACTTAATAAAAATAACCATAATCATAATAATGATAATGCTACATTCATTTTCATACATCATTTAAAGATGGTCCAACCCATAAAACCAAAAAAATTATGTAATAATCATATCATGCCTATCATTAATTATTATTATTATTATTATTATTATTATTATTCCTTTTTTTTAACCAGGAAATTACATTAAGATATTGCTATCTCTTCTTCCAGTGAGACCTGGTCAAGATGGCAGCACATAAAGTTTCATACAAAAAGAATCACAGAGACAGTACCACAAATTACACAATCACAATTCATAAATAAAATCAGATCATGAAAAAAAATTACCAGTATCCTTTAAAACACTATACAAAAGACATTTAAAAGTGCTCAATGTTGGAAGTGTGTCAAGATTAATTCAATTTTGCAATTCATTCCAGACCCAAGGAGCATAATCGGAGAAAGCACATTTATTTACCATAATAACATTACAGTTACTTAAGTTCAATATTGTGAAGTATGGATCACAATTTAACAAGTACTTTTATTTATCACTTACATTTTCTTGTATTATAGGTTAAACAAAACAAAAGCTAAACTGTTCCAAGTACCCCCTGGAAACCTCTTAATTGTCCCAGGTTGGTAATTAGTGATATATATTAACCTATATACTTCAAGCCTCGAACATTGTCCCACCTCAAGAGAAATGAATGTGAAATATGGTTGTGTGCATCTATGAGACATGGCATCAGCGCCCTACTTTTCAGTCTACATCCCACAGTATAGTTCACACAAAGATATGACCCACAAAAGCAACCAGCAAAAGACCCGCTGTAGACTTTGCGTCACCTCCCCCGGCTGAGAGGCGCCATGACAGAGTACCTGAGCTGCATTCACAAAGCCAGCGCCGGGATGTTTAAGAGCCACGTCGTGCGGCAGGCATAGCAACTGCTTTGATGGACTCAGAGAATTGATGTTTCTGTCTGACCTAATGAGCGATGGGAATACAGAGCTTGTTGCTGCTGCAAGCAATTCATTTAGCCGCCCCTTTTGTCAGGAAAAAAGCAAGGTGATAGTGAAAGGAGGCGGCATCCTTGTGGAAAAAAAGAGTCTTTATAAAGTCTACGGCGGCAACAATGACTGCTGATCACACTTGGACTTGTTCTATTCCCTGAATACTGAACTCACATCAATGCCTGTGTGTTCCTGCTGGCTACCTGCCAGATTCAGATGTTGTCTTCAAGTCACGTCGGAATGGTCATATTTATGAGATGGGACGCTACAATGTCGTATTAACCATCTGGAACCTCAGGGTTTTTTTTTTAAAGGGATAGTTTAACAAAAATGAAAATTCCGCCATCATTTACTCACCTTCATGTTTTGTTCCTTCAGTGAAAGTCAAAAGGGGTTCAAATTTGTTTTATACAGCTGAAACTTTCTTTAAAATATCTGTCTTTGTTCTTTAAGAAAGAAAAGTGACAGGATGGAGAGTAAATGATGACAACTGTTTTAGGTGAACTGTCCCTTCAGTTAACTTTTGGGTCGAGTGGGTGTCAAATTAGAGAATCATGATGGGAAGTAATTGGTATTGATTATGAGAAGCACCCTTTCACAATACATACAGTATCATTTCAAAACAGATTTAGAGAAAACCATGCCTCAATTCCCCCAGTGATCAAGACATAATGATATAATAAGCCATAATAATTGTGAGGGCCAAACTCACTCAACAGTTATACCACTTTAGAGCAAATTCTGTTGTTTTTCCACCAAGATAATCTAATCTAGCTAGCTAAAATAGGAACAGTTTTTTAGACAATTCTTGTAGTGTTGGGAGCATCAGTAGGAATGTGTTGAAAGCTACAAGCCTACAAAAAAAGATTATGAAAAAAAGATTATGAACATGAAAAAAAGATTATGAACATGAAGTTGCATTATAGCTATCTAATTATGAAGAAAATATGTGGAAAAACAATGTTATGAAAAACTACTTATGACATTTTTTTTTAGCAAATCCAAAATCCATACTCTACTATTCAAATTTCTTTTTTCTAAAGACATCTCTCATGCTCACGCATTCATTTGATTTAAAATGCAGTAAAACAATATTTAAAATAGTATCCTTAAAAAAATGGCTGTTTCTGTTTTAATATATTCTAAAATGTAATTTAATCCTGTGATGTCAAAGCTGAATTTTCAGCATCATTACTCCAGTCTTCAGTGTCACATGATCCTTCAGAAATCATTCTGCTGATTTCCAGCTAAAGAAAAAATTCCTATTATTATTATTATTATTAAATGTTAAAAAAACAGTTGTGCTGCTTAATATTTTTGTCAAACAGAAAAAGAAAAGAAAACTTACTAACCATAAACTTTTAAATGGTACTGCATCTAAAAATAAACATGGATTTATTTATTATTATTATTAATTTTTTATTTTTTTTTGGTGGGGCCAGTAAAAATTGGACTGGCCATCAGAAAAATAAATAAATAAATAAATAAAAAACATTTTTAAAACCTTACTAAAACAGATACTAAATATGACAGAGTAATATAAAAAATGACCAAACTCATTCACTTTGCTCACCAAAATCACAAACCTTATGAGCAACATCAAAAGTCATAAGTAGTTACTTCCCTGGAGGAAGGCAGCCGTCTTTGGTAACAATAGTGCTACGCACAAAGCCGAGGTCAATAGTACAAATGTCACAATAGGAATTCACTAGTGACTATGTGATTATTATTGAGTGCAAGCCCACAAAGCACCTGTGCTTCATCCCGTGAGAGACATACCTTGTTCCTTCCACATTATAGACTTAAAACAACAGAACAGACACCGACTGCCTACAAAACTTTGATTAATAGCTAATAATGTATCTTTTAAGTCTACGCGTCAAAGGCACAGTGTCTGTATCTCTCGTAGATCGCCATGCCCACCATCCCTCACGCCGGCACGTGACCCCGTCCATCCCCCCGCCAACGTCACCCGCGTTCCCCAGGGAGCCATCACTACGACAGAGACGCTCCCAATTACACAGTGTGGGGGGTATTGGAGTGCCTCATAAAACTCTATACTTCATGAGATGGGGTTGATGGGTAAGAGTGCGTGCGCGGGGTGCGGGGTGGGGGTAGTCGTCTTCCCCTGAACATCATGTCCTAACTGCCTCAGGCCAGGACAAAGACCCTGTCACTTGCGAGCCTGTTATGGACACTTATTAGGGGAGTTATGGTGGTTTCCACAGGTTTAATACCTTGGTGGACTCCACACAAAGCCGCCTAAGGGGTGTAATAAAGATGGCAGGTGCGTGGTTAAGAGTGAGAAGTTGACTGGTTAGAAGCTCAAAGGAACACCGCTTCCATTAATATGTGATCCGTTTACCAACATTATGCATAGAGAGAACAGAAACCCTCAACCTTCTGCTGAAGAGCCTGTAGAACCATATATGCTGTACAATACAAAGGCAGGCTTGATGTATATTAAGTGATGTTTGCCAAGACAGCATTAATATTACTATTGCTCATATTTACAGTGAGATTAAAGATTTGAACAAACCTGTAGCAATAAGTATTAAACAGCGAGAAACAGTGCTATTATTATCATGTTTATGAATATTTTGAATAAGCTTTTATGTTTGTTTGTTTTTTAAACAGAATTTTTAGTGTTTTTGTTATGTAGTTTTGTCTTTTTTTTTTTTTTTTGGTAAAATATTTTTTATTTAGCATTATTATTTTTATTTTTTTCAGTTTTAGTTATAGTATATAGTTATATAAATAAATTTATAGAGATATATTATAGATATAGTTTTAGTTATATCTATTTTTAGTACTTAATTTTAAACGTATTTCTAAGTTTAAATTTTTCGTCTAATATTTATATTTTATTTAATCTGTTAATTAACCTAAAATATTTTTAATATTTTTAGTGAAGAATAACACTGCCTTGTCGAAGATAAAAAAATATATATAGTAATAACAATAATAATAATAATCATAATAGTAATAATAATCAGCAATTTACTTGACTTTGGGCATCACAACCTTAATATATACAGTGTAAAAAACGGATATTCATTTTGAGATTGCATTTAACAGTGTTAAAATATTAGTGTTTAACTTTGCCTGTTAGATAATAGAAAAACGTAGAAGTAGAAGTAATTAATAAACACAAATATCCAATTTCAAATAAACAAACATAAAAAAAAATCTCTAATATGGGCCAATATCTAATATGGTACCAAAATATTGTGTGTCCCTAAAAGCATTCAGAAGACTGCATAGAAAAGCCCTGGCAACTTCTTTATTTACATTCTCGAAATGTAAAAATCTGTTGCTCTGTATATTGCTGATATTTTCTTGATTTATACATGCCAGTCACATTGTGATTTTAATGCGTAATTGAAACAGGTGCATCTGCAAAATGGTAAACAAGAATGTAACAGCATGTAAAGTAATTTTCCTTTGTTTTGGTGGTGGCATGTTGATTCTGTGCACGCACACTTGGTAAACAGCAGCAGATGCCCTGGTTAAGGTAGAGCCGGCGCCAGGCTACTGTTCCTTATGTAAATGTGAAAGCAAGAGGAGGTGTAGCTCAATGCCCTGCACAGCGGTGGACGAGCGGCTTTCTTACAGCGCAGAAAAACACGAGCCACAGAAACAAAGGGGGAGAGCAAGGAGCGAGAGAGCAAGAGTATAAACTGAAACGAGAAGGTGAGAGAGAAAGACAGCGTCACAGTGAGGTGGAGAAGGGTCTCGGCCACTCAGCACCTGAGAGTGAGGGAAGAACGCAGGGAGGAAGGGGACGGGGCTCTCATTGTTTCTGAGTGGCTGCGGGAGAGCCGCTGCTGTATTTATGACCGTCACGTAGCGCTCTAACCTCGCCGGGAATGACAGCGAGCCACTGAAAGGGGGGTTAAGTTAACCACTGGAGTCTCGAGAGGGCTTCAGCCTCATTTTATCACCGGTGAAACACATTACGGCGGCTTTTTATGCCAGTGGGCATTTTTAGAGTTAATATTCAGTGAAAATCTGCAAAATACAACAAGAAATAGAAAAAGAAATGGTGAAAAACAAGGGTGATGCTGAGGTCAATTTATTATTTTGAGCATTTTTTTCATAGCTAAAGCACTTTAAAGAAATAGTTAATCCAACTAGTTTTTTGAATGATTACTTGACAGGCTATGGTTAGTTTTGTAATAAAGTTTACTGGCATTAAATTTTACCAATGCCAATATTAACGTGTGAAAATTGATAACCAAATAATCAGGTAATTGTTTATAATATAATATATCATGTAATTTTCATGAACATCATTATTGTTCATTTTTTAATAATTAATCATTTAATTTTAATAATTTAATAATTAATAATTTTACATTTGACTGGGAAGTTTTTATTCTTATATTATATTATATTATATTATATTATATAAAAAATAAAAACTTCCCACTCAAATGTAACATTTTATTATTTTATTATTAAAAAACTAACAGTAATAACATTTTAATGAAAATCTGATGTAATTATAAAACATATATATATATATATACATATATAAATATATATTTATATATGTATATATACTTAGAAATACTGATACTTAGAAATAAAAAAATTTTTTTAGAAACGCATTGTACGTACATATTATTATATTATATATATTTTATATAGTTTTATTTCAGATATAATGTCAAACAAAACATATGTTGTAATGTATAAACATCATTACAAATATCATTTTTCTTTAACAAAGCAAAACTAACAAGAGAAAAAGAAATAAAGGAAAAAAACACCTCAGAAATAATCTATTTAGCTGTCTTAATTATTAATACAATTATATTATATATTTTAATTATATATTTTGCTGTTTACTAAAAAGCAACCATTAATATAAAAATGAAAAATAGCTGTTTCACACTGAAAAATAGAATATTGAAACTCAATAATAGCTCAGCAAATTGAAATGTTAAATATCTGTATAAATATTATTATATTTAAAAAAAATAGAAAACATGTCTTAAAGTATCTTTTTAAAAAGGCATTGTAAAGTATGTATATAATAATATATTATTAAAAGTTATAATTGTATATTTTGCTGATAACCAAAAAGCGACTGTATTTAATTTAACTGTTATTTTATATATTACAGATAAATAATCTACTCAAAGACTAGCTGAATATAAAAATATGTTGTTTTGCAAATCCCTAATAGGCAGACAGCTGTGAAGCAAACAAGCAACAGGGTATGTATAAATAACGACTGAAACAAAGCAAGAAAGAGTGCGAGATGGGGGGAGTTGGCGAGTCATTTGTGCAGTGTTTCCTGTCACTACGTGCTATGAGGTAGTGCCAAAACCCAAACCCCTCGCTTTCACAGTTCCTCGAGTTACACGAGAGACTTCAACACACACACGAGCCCCCGAGCGCAGAGAGGAGGAGCAGCCTCGCGGGTTTGGTGGGAGCGATCGCCGTCCTTCCAAACGGAGCAAAGTTCAGCGCCTGTAAGAGGAGCGAGCCGCTCCCACAGATGCTGCAGAGCCGCCGCTCCTGCCCCTCACATGACCGCCTTATTGTTTACTCCAGCCACAGGCATTCAGAGGAGACTGGGAAGTCTTTGTAGGGAAGAAAAACACAACTTGGCCCACGTGTCCTTTGAAAAGGGGGGTTGAGGGAAGACTTTACCTGTTGTAACAGCCACAAAGAGAAAAAAAAGTGCTCTGAGCTGTTCTGCTCACATGCTTCTCAGAGCACAAAATGTGAAGATCAGCACCAGCAGCTCTTGAGAAGAGCTCAGAATCATAATATTTCGCTCGTATTGAAGTACTGCTTGCTGAGTATTGTTTTAAGTCCTGGCAAAAGTACTCTGGCATCAAGTCGATACTAAAACTTAAAAAATGTTACTGACATACCGATTTGCTGCCCTGACTGACAGACTGCTGCTTTGAATGCTCACATCTGGATTTGTGCACAAACTCTGTGAAGATCTCTGTGTGCATGCCGAGTATGTCTCAGCTTATTTTAAACCTGTTCTTGTCTACCATGTCATTAATTAATCTACAATTTCAAGAAAAACAGAAAAACACTCACTGCTCTTATTTCATTGTCCATTTTATTGAAGAGTTCACTTGATTAACTGTATGAAGACATGAAAAGGTTTTATTCACTTTCAAATACTTGAAAGCTACGTAACTTTTTTATTTTTTTATAATTAATATTTACACTACTGTTGACAAGTCTGTGGCCAGTAAGATTTTTTTAAAAGAAATGAATACTTTTCTTCAGCAAGGATGCATTAAAAAAATTTAATCAAAATTGACAGTAAAGAGATTTATGTTACAAAAGATTGATATTTCAAATAAATGCTTAAAATTATATTACTGTCACAGAAATAAAGTACATTTTTAAATATTAAAATAGAAATCATTCATTTTTAATTGTAAAAATATTTCACAATATTGCTGTATTTACTGTGTCTTTGATCAAATAAATGCAGCATTTGGAAGAAAAAAAGAATCTTACAGACCCCAAACTTTTAAACATGTACATTTTAAATAGTGTATTTAATAGCATTTGTTTTGGTTTTTTTCGTGTGGTAAAAAATTTGTATTGATATTGGTATCAACTCTGTCATTCATATTTGAAAACAATTACATCGAGAGCAGCACTGGATAAAAAAAAGCGAAACATGAGAACTACAGTATCATAGTACTCTAAAATTATAAGCTTCGAATTATGCATAATAGAATAGGAAGAGTTTGACAGTAATTGTCTTGAAATGTATTGTTGAAGCTGAATAATTTGTTAAAAAGTGCTGCTGTGATGAGTGCAGCGACGGTAGGGGAGATGAATTTAGAGATGCCTCTCAGAGAGGGTTTTAACAAGCTCACAGTCAACAGTTATTGCTAGTATGGCAAAGCACCTCTCTGAGAAGTTGTAAATTTATTCACTTTTTAGCTTAACAATATGTAGATAACCTCACTAACTGACCATCCTGAGACATTCCTATAAAACCTGACTGTAGTTGCTCTTGGAAGTCATAACACAAAATCTAATAAAAGAATTTTCAAAATGCTGTTGATCAGAAAAAAGAAGGGAAAAAAGGTTTATATTAACTAGTGCACATGGAAAGTTGCCATGCCACTGTGCAACAGGCATGTTATGAAGCTCCTGAGTCTGAAAGATGAATCTAAGAGCTGGCAATAACAATGATACTCCATCCCTTGGGCAATATAACGAAACCTCAGTGCAAAGGCTCTGCAACATCTAATACATATGGTGTTTCAGAAGACATTCTTTAAACATCTGGAACATTCCCTCTCTAGTGCACCGCATTGTTGAAAGATCAGCATGAGACCAAGAATAGTATGAGCTAACCTCAACTTGAGCAGCGGCCGAGCCCTTTAAAGTGGTTAGTCTTTGCCCACTCTGATGTCTGTGGTCACTAAAGACCTTCCATATGAAAATGTGTTATGTAAGGGTGGGAATAAGGAAACAGTATCACAGCATGCAGGAATAAATCAAAGTCAGAGTCATAACATCTAATCCATACAGTGTTGTTTTGGTTTACGCTCATAATATCGGCTTTATAAGCACTGAACCTGTGGGAGAGGGATATAGATTTTGCAAACAACCTTTGTTTTCACATTAATCATATACAGTATAATGATAAAGCAGCAGGTATGCTTTATTTCTTTCTCAGTGTAGTTGCATGAGAAGAACATAAATTCGTTTTTGTGAATCTAAGTGCACATTGTTTAGTAAAACAGGAAGTACCGCCTCAAACTCATGCCATTAGTTGCGCTTAGTCAAACCTTAAAAACAGAGCAATGTTTTGAAAACACCACAGAGCCACATTGTTTATGCTCTTCCAGGAAGTCAACCTAAGAATGGCTTACTGTCTGCACATTCAACTTGGATAGGAGAAAGTAATGTATTTTAACAGTGGAAAAAAATAATGTGTCCTTCTGCTCTGTTCTATTACTCTTTGCCATTGTCACGGTCACATATGTACCCTAGAGTCTCCCTATTCTCATCTCCCTCAACTATGACACAATTGGTGAGTGCCACCCAAATTAATTTGGGGACAATTATGAAACCCCCATGCAGAGAGCTTAATTAGTACATCTCCATTTTAATTAATAAAGTCTTTCAGCTCGACAGAGATCAATAATTTATGTTAGCAACTACACTGTCAAAACTGATAGGTGTAATTAGAAATGCATAATATGTTACGCAGGTTTATTTTAATAGGACACACTTGAGTAACTCAACATCATGATGCCCCCTGCCAGAGAATCTTTGCCCCAAACCACAACTCAAACTGAATTAGTTCCTCTCAGCAGCCATAAGAGGAGACGCATAAAGACTAAGTCAAGCAGTGTCATATTTATACTATTATATTATTTACTAATATCTTGAATTTAATTTTTATATTTTCAGAATCTCTGTTTGTGAACACTAAATTACAGTCTATTTTCAAAAGAAAAAAAGGAAAAGTCAAAACCATGATGTTAAAGTCATTATGATTATTGCCTCTACAGCACATAACATATCAATTCACACATGCGATCAATTCCTCCTTTCACGCTCATCTGCGTTGCAGCCTCTTAAAATAATGAGACAACCCATTCCAGAGCCTCCAACAATGATTCAAGCACAGAAGCACTGCATATGATCTCAGTATTGATGTGAGATTTTTTCTTGATCGTACTGCTGAGAATGCCACAGGCACTCTTAACACACCTGCAAATTGGTGGCATGCAATGAGAAGCTATGCTGCAATTACATTTGAAGTAGTCCCTGAACCGCTGACTGATTTACATTGTGATTTACAGTAACGTGACTGTCAGAGTAACACAGCCGGAACATTTGTTTCTACTCCCATGACTGCAGTATAGAAGTGTTAAACTCATAAAACAAGGCGATACTTCATTATTTACAACATTAATAAATGTAAATAGACTTGTTTTGACAGCTTTAAAATTGACGGGCTGGCAACACATCAGGGATTGTCATAACTGAATGCAGCGTATTGCACTTGTACACAAATAATTGTAACTAGGAAGGCTGATGGAAGCACGCTTTGATCTTTTAAACAAATGACTCTCTTCAGACAGGCATCTTCAGGGAGGTTGGATGTTAATGGGAAGCCATTTCTGATCTGGTGTGTTTGGTATCGAGCTGCGGCAAACATTAGAGCTCTTCTCTTGGTAACTTCAATCATCTTGTGAGGACAACCCAACAGCCTGTATTATTGCTTTGAAAGACATAATCCACTCTTGGCCACTCCCCCTCACTGATATTCAGGGTTTTTTAATTAAACCGCTAATTTGCATAAAAATTCCAGCACATTTCATTCCAAACCATCACAGGTGGTCCAATTTCCAAAGCCTTGACACATGCAAGCGGCCAGTGATTTAAAGCTTCTAATGGAAAAGGCTATTATTGCTTAGCAATGAAAGAGAAACTATTCACGGATGGCCTTTTTGAACACAATTTCCAGATGACTGATTTTATAGTTTGGGCTTAACAACATAGCTTCAACATAAAAAACATATTTTTGCATGTATTTTGCCAATAAATTAGACCTAATTTTTTCATTTTTAAACAGAAAACAAAATGATAATGTAGTAGTTTTATTTTCAACAAGGTTTTTGAGCTGAAAAAAACTGTGCTAGTCACTGACCACCTGCTACTGAGTTTAACTAGGTGCATCTGAAGAGGGCAGTCATTGTCATTTTTTGAGCACAATCAGCCTTTGAGCATAATAAGAAGCCTTTTATATGTAAATTATGCAAACTGTGTTACAAAAATTGATTGAATCATCCAGGTCTAACTTGCAAGATAGAAAAACTGTGCAGTGAAAACTGCATTTAGGATCTAACGTGTTTACCTTATTTTGTGTTGCTGCTTTATTAATATATCTAAAACAAATAAATGAAATACTTTAAGACTGAACAGTTCTCCCCAAAATGTTTAATGATTTCTCATTTTTAAACTTGTAAAGCCTTATATATGAAATAATATTTTTGTTTTGTAATAAAATAAAAAAAAGTTTGCATATGTGTTTTTGTTCATCAGTTTTAACACATATAGGAAAATACGGAGCTCAAAAGCAAAGTCCTAAGCAAAAATGTGCACTTTGGTCCAGATGCTGATATTTATATGGTCAAAAAGTAAGACTAAATTCTGATTGCTTAAATCAATGAGATACTTATAACAGTATAACAGACTACTTGCATAAAATGCATATAAATATCAGTTTTGTCTCCGAATATTTTGATATTTAAATGTTTGTTTTTATGATCAAAGCTCTGTAGTTTAATTGGTCAGGGCAAAACATATAATGCAGTGCAATACAATGATGATTGAGAGATGAACAAATCTACGTTCTCTAAAAGACTGATAATATTTGACTGATAAAGCATTTTAACATGAATTTTCTAAAAAATTCTGTATGGATAATCAAGTAAACCTAATTGCTTCAGTCCAGTAAGTGTTCATCTAACTTTGAAGTTATTTTTAAATTTACTTTAATAAAGATTTCACACAAAAAAAAGACACATGAACCACGGCCTGAAGCGGGACGCTTGTAGGCATGTATTAGATCTTGTACAACAACAATGTTGATCATTTAGAGACCGTAGAAATGTGTGTATCAAATATGAACCAGTAGGCTTTGTAGGGTAAATCCTTGATTTGTTATTACATTAAACTTTGCACTTGTACTGCTGATGTATCTGTCTACATGTTATGTCATTCTATTTTTATTGCATGCTTCTAGGAACAGCGAGTTCATGCCTTTCATTCACTGACTACTAAAACAACCACATCCCATTTTAACACAGTGGATTCTTTCATTCTTGTAGGATGGCACACATTCAGGCATGTATTTTGTAGCTTGCTGCATGTCGAGCCAATCAGATAGGAATGGAAGTACTATTTCAAAACGGTTTCAATCATCGTGAAGTTCATGGAAGTCTGAAAAAAGAAAACAACACGCTGTGTCCAGTCTGATAAGACACCCAGGATCAACACCAGGCGCTGTGTTGTTTGCTGTAAGAGTGCTGGAAAGAATCCAGCACTGCAGAACTCCAGCTTTTGCAAAGAGTGGTGCTTTTCAGATGGTAATCACATGCTCTCTAAAGTTGCAGCCCAACCACCATCCGCTTTCTGAAGGAACTTGTTTTCTTTGGCAGCCAGTAAAGCTGCTCTACTGAGAAAGCACACTGTTCGACCAGATCAGCCCCCTCCCTGGTTTATCCACCCACCATTTTGACACAGCACATCCCGACACTGGATCAACGGAAGCTTGTTGTTAAAGAAAAAAGCAATAACAAAGGTTACACCCATATTTCAAGCAATATGGCTGTATGGGAGGTTATAGGAAACCTAGTAATTTGGTTGCATTCATTTCTGTAGCTTTACCACAGTAACGCAAAAGCTTATTTTGATGGACTCAGGGGATTGAGCTCTCAGAGCAATAGGTTTATTTGGAGAATCCTCCAATGTGGTTTCCTGACCACTGTCTCTGCCGCAGTCTCCCACAGGTGAATATAAGCTATATTTCAGGACCCATAAACAATGATTCACGATAACAAATCTCTTATTTGAAATGTTCAAACATGTAACCTTGATAACACACTTTAAGGACAGTTCACCTGAAAATTCCCCTATGATTTACTCACCCATCCTAGGTGTATATGACTTTCTTCTTTCAGACGAATACAGTCAGAGTTATATTAAAAAATGCCCTGGCTCTTCCAAGCTTTATAATGGCAGTGAATGGGGGTCGAGATTTTGAAGGCCAAAAAAGTGCATCCAGCCATCATAAAAAGTGCTCCACACTGCTCTGGGTGGTTAATAAAGGCCTTCTGAAGTGAATCGATGTGTTTGTGTAAGAAACATATAGAAAAGTCTAATTTAAAATAATTCTTTGTGTGTTGTTTTCCAGCCTAGTGTGTCAAATTTTCAATTTGGTGCATGACTAATGGAAAAGAGTGGGAAGGACATTCTTCAAAGATTTCTGTTCCATAGAAGATAGAAAATCAACAAATTTTGGTTCATCTTTTTTAAGGTGAGTAAATATTGTCCATATTCTCTTTTTAAAGCACCATTATTCATTTCCTGCTCACAGTTAGTCTGGTGGAGGCCTGCAACATTAAAAGTCAGACTGTTCTTGTTCAAACAGGTTATTTCCCGCCATAGAAAACATATAAAGCTGTTGTAGATTTATGTTGTACACTAATAGAAAGAGGAACCAAAATGGTTTCCACATACAGCATTTCTCAATCTTTTAATAAACCGCTCTTTCAGCAAAGTTGCCGGGGGAAAGAGAGGTCAGTAATCACGTTGGGTCAACTAATATACAAGACACAGAATGCTTGTGGTGGAGCTCTGTAAACAAATATGATGAACTAAGCTATTCAGTATCCAATAATGAACACTGAAACAGCTGACGTGAGATGGGAAACGTGTGGCCCCCTTCACCCCCCCTAGACCTGCAGGTCACCAAACAAACCCCAGCAAACCCTCTATGGTACACTGATTGAACACAAACCAAGTGGCTACTTACAAGCTCCAGTCCTGTGATATTAAAGTGTTACTGCATCTAGGTCACTGCTGTTTGCAATCACAACTTTAAGAGCGAGCGACCTGGTCTCCAATCACAATCAAGTATCTGGATCACCTTCCTCGCAACAGTTTAGTCATGTTCCATTCTCTTGCTTATGTGTCACCATTTCCCATTTAGGTAGACCAGTGACGCCCATACCCACTCCTGAATTTAAACACTAAATAGTTGAACCTATATCTAAACTATTTTTTGGTCTAAGTGTCCTCTCTGTGTCCATCTACTTAAGTGGATGGCGCTCATGTGATTTCATACAATAGACTCTTGGCCTATGGGATCTAATGGTCTTCTCTGGCGCTTTATAAAAATCATTCGTCGCAAGGCTCTATATATTGATTTTGACATGTTGGAAACACTTTACACAATAACAGTGAAGCTAATCCTCATGCTAGTTTGTCACAAGGGATTGATCAACTATCCTGGAGCTGAGAAATGCAAAAGAAACCAAAGCACACTATCCAGAACTTTGTCTGTGTTTGTCTAAACTGATCGGCCCTGCCAACAGAAAGGCACCATAATTATTTTGAGATATTTAAACTTGTGGCTGCTTCTTGTCCAAAATCGTGACTAATAGACCTCAGAGCTCAACATACACATGTTTTGAGGTTTGAGTTGTCCAAAAGAAACACAGAAAAGAAAATATATGAGCAAACATGGTTACACGCACTGTGAGACTGAATCAACTCAAGCACACAAATCTAAAAATTGGTTCGATTTTAGCCAGGATATGATCATGATGAATGAGGTTCATGATACTGTTGAAAAGTTTGGGGTTTGTAAGATTTTTTGAAAATGTTTTTGAATCTCCTAAGCTGTATTTATTTGATACAAAAATACAGTAAAAACAATAATACTATGAAATGTTATTACATTTAAAATAATTTACATGGTAATATATTTTAAAGTGTAATTTATTTCTGTGATGCAAAGCAGCCCTTACTCTAGTCTTTAGTGTTACATGATCCACGAATATGAAGCGTTTCTTTAATATATAACTTGGAAGTTGATGTTATTTTATGTCGTGTTAATATTAATTATCTGTTCAGAAAACTAATTGTATAGCACCATAGCACAACAAGCAGTGCAATCTCTCAAGATGTAGAGGTAGCACTTCAAACATCATTTTTGTACATGGAGGATTAATCGCCATGTTCTATAAGCATTAAAAATAATGAGCTTCATAAATGGAGCACCACTGAGGTGATCAATACAACACCTAGGGACATCGGTAGCCAACCTATAGCAAATCAAACATGCAAGGCCAATTAACGCAGACGGAAATCACAAACATCTTTCTCAGCCATAAAATAAATTCATTGCTCAGTGAGACATTTTTTTTTTCCTGAATGGATGAATAGAATGTAAATTGAGCTAAGAGATCAATAATTCGTCAACAAATAAATATTGAGTCGATATCAGGCCTCAGTGTATTAATAGAGCTGTCAGACAGCAGATGCTTCATGTCAATTGATTTCTGGGATCTAAAAAGTAAAAAGTCACACTAAAAAAACTGTGTTTGTATGTGTGTTAGAACATGCTTCAAATTGCTTGTGACAAACAAAGCAGTAAAGCTGTTACAATGTTTTTGTAGTTCTACAGCTTGCTGCTTGCTGGAGGTGTCAAGTGCAAATGCTGTAAAGCGTTTAAACCACAGGATTCACAAACCACAAACAAGCTTGTATCAATATGCTGGTGGTCTTTGTTTCAGAGAACACTTTTTAAAATTGTAATAATATTTCACATTATAATAGTGTTATTATAAATGCATAATAAATGCAGCCTTGGTGAGCATAAGAAACTTTGAAAATCATATTGACCCTAAACTTTTAAACAGTGTTATATTACAATATGCTATTAGCAAATTACTTACATATTTTTGTACTTTTAATATGCATATTGGGGGAAAATATTTCAGTAGCTTCTGAAAAAGCAATTGAAAAAAAATCACTTTTTGTCCACAATTGCTCACATTTGCTCAAAAAATTATGTAATTAGATAATAAGACCGGATCAATCTATTTATGTAAATGTATGCAACTTTATAGAGAAAGACTGATAAATAATGCAAAAACCAACATTTCACCTTTACTACAGTCTAGTTCTTATTTAGCACATACAAAATGAAAACAAAAATGAAGTAAACAATAACATACATCATTCCTTCAGTTCTCATATGTGCCTGTAGGGGGCGCTCATCCCACAGTCTTACCTGGCTTGTGGTACGTCGATGCTGGAAGAGACCACTTTGCGTTTTTGTTCCAGCAGAGAAACGGAGCGGGTGTGATCTTTCTCCGGCTCCAGCGCCCGTCCCGTTCGCTTGTGCTCCAGCACCCGTGGCTCCTCTGTGCTCTCCGGGCTGAGGGAGGGCACCTCTCCTCTCTGCACGCCCCCATTCTGGCCCTGCGTGGGCCCGTCCCGCTGGCCACCATTACAGGTGCTCTGCAGAGAAAAACAAATTTGAGTTTCTTCAGTCTTTACTGTGTTAATAGTCTCTCCACGTGGCTCCCGTCGATGAAGCCCTATTTACACCTACGGGGGCCGTTAATGGTATAGACCCCTGCCGCGAGGCTTGTTTGCCTGCAATCACGGAGCATTAGGCTGTATTTAAGCTGTTGGTAATTAATGCACCGGTCAATACAAACACCTGAACAATGCTTTGGATAGTGAAATCCTTTTCGCTCATCTGCAGGCTCATTTGTTTATAAGATCTCTGCGCTGCTGACAAAAGAAAAATAAATCCCCCTCGCTCTGCCATTTCCCCCTTAGCACAACAAGCCACCATCCGTGACCACACTAATGCAAAGACGAGCAGCTTTTCCTCTTGCACGTCTCATCTGCACAGCAGCCGTAGACTTTTCTATTGCACTGTGACTAAAGCTGCGGTACACTAAACCGCATGCTACAGAGAGGGCAAACAGGGGCCAAGACGATGTACATCAGTGTATACGCCAGCGGAGAGCATGATCTAACAGTGAGCGGTGTGCAATCCAGATCATTATCTTAGCGTAACGTGATTAGTTTGACTGAGGAGAGAGTAAACGCCCATCATGCTGGGCTTTGTGCAGCTGTGACTTTCCACGCTACAATGAAGTTAAAAATAAAATAGATGGATTACCTGGCTCGATACCGGTCCAAGAAGCTAAAAACGGTAAATAAAACAACAAAACTGACCTCACTAGTAGTGAAGTGAGGTATTTTAATACAGTTTCTTTTTATTTATGTGCCAGCTGTCATTATTTCCTCACGCTCATGTTGTTCCAAACCTGTATGACTTTGTTTCTTCTGTGGAACACAAAAGGAGAAATTTTGCAGAATGTACCGGCTGCTCTTTTCCATGCAATAACAATAAATTAGGATTAAGCTTTTAAGCTTTAAAAAGAAGGATAACATAAAATGTATTACAAACAATAAGCTTTGGGTGAAAAACTAATATTAGAGTTTTTAAATCTATATATTTACTAGATATTCATATTATTGGTTATAAAATTGGATATGTAATTGTGAATAGAATTTTCCTTAGTTTTCATGTTGGTGTTATCTAACACTCATTTAAAAGTTTAGGTAACACTTTACAATAAGGTTCATTAGTTAACTAC